>BMAV01013463.1:58594-91872 GCA_019973955.1 Trichonephila inaurata madagascariensis | reverse complement strand
GAATAGGGTTGAGACTACAATTATTTATAGGTATAGGTGCAATTAAAGAAGCAAAAAATTCTAAATAAAATAAAAAATATCCAAATGAGTTATTATGTAGAAAGGTACAAAATGCTATTTTCCAACCCTTGATTTGCGCTACCCCGACTTTCGTGAACCCGGGGTTACTCGATTCTCAAATCTCACCGACCCGTCTTTTTTTTTTAGCTCTACACAAAATTTGCACAACACCAAACAGTCTCCACGACAAAAGGTGCGCGTATCGTGTGCCTAGGGGCTGTCCATACTATAAAAAACCAATATAAATATCGAAAGTATGATGATTTTCCGTAAATAACGAAAAACGACGTAATTCCTGTGTCAAAATTTGCCATAGTGTGCTCTTCTGTCCCCGGCATCTGTATGCGGCATTGTCAATGAAGCCCAAATAATAGTCGTCCTGTAGGCAATTCACGCTTCTCCGGATGTCACATTAATCAATGGCAATATCCATCTAAATTAATTTTAATTATAGTTACTACTTTTCTATATTTTTGTGAAATTTATAATTTTCTTTTTAAGGTATCCGACTACGTTCGGAACCGTGATTTTGCAAAAACGTGTAAATGGATAATATTTGTGATATTTAGTGACACTTAGATTAGAATACATGTATAAAATTGTTTTAAGGACATTAAGACAAAAAAAATTATTTAAATACAATATTTTGGCAAAAAATAAACTTAGAATAACATTTTTTCCAAATGTTCTCCTTTTGTAAAAAAGTGATTCTATTGTATTAATATTTTGCCTGTATTCAGCTCAGACCTCTGTACAGAGGCTCAACTAGAATTTTTGAAACGCATAACTTGAAAGTCGCTTTATCCATGTTTTACGGAAACGGAAGAGAGATATTTTAAGAAAATACGCCGATAATTATTTCAAATGGTTGTAACTCTGAAAATAATGTGAACTTTTCAAAACTGATAGTTGAGCCTCTGTACAGAGGTCTGGGCTACATACAGGCAAAATATTAAAAAAATAGAAGCATTTTTTACAAAAGGAGAATATTTGGAAATAAGGTTATTCTAAGTTAATTTTTTGCCAAAATATTGTATTTAAATAATTTTTTTTTGTCATAATGTCCTTAAACCAATTTTATACATGTATTCTAATCTAAGTGACACAAAATATCATGAAAGTTATACATTTATGCGCTTTTTTAAGATCATGTGGTTCCGAACGTAGTCGGATACCATAAATCTCCTTAGAAAGAAAGATATATAATAAGTAAAAATCTCTATCTTTCTTTCTAAGGAGATTTATGGTATCCGACAACGTTCGGATACATATAATGCTTATTATATATAATATAATAAGCATTATATGTATCATTTCTGTTAATGCTAATAACTTAAAATACATCTTAACATTTCCAAAACAAATAATTAGTGTTGACAAGTTTTTTACTCATAGAAGGGTTCACTAATTTATATATGCATGCAATAAAGAAATCTATTTAGAAGGTAATAAATAATAGAGTAAGAACAGTAAATTTTTTCTCAATTCAAACATAATGACATTCAATTAAATTTTCAATCTATATGAATTGAAGCACACATGCACACATTTTGTAAAAATATATAAAATATCTAAGACTTCCTTATTAAAGATTTTAAGATAAGTTACTTACTCCTTTTAGCATTTCTATCTCAAATGACTCTTCATCAGTGTTTTTTATTTTTCTGGAAACATTTTAGATCAAAGAAAAAATTTGAAGTAAATAAAAAAAAATCTTTTTTTTCTTTTATATTCATTTCTATGCTCTTTTCATCATTTGAGTTTTTTCAAAGCCTATCGTCGTAGCTGAGGGCTAAGAAAGATTGTCTTTTAAAAAAAGTTTGGTATTTATTTTTTAGATTTTTTCTCCTTCTTATACATGTTGCAATAAGATATGTAACGTAATGACTAACTTTAAAAAAATTCAGTATCTAAGCGGCAGCTTTCAGTTGCAAAATTTCACTAGGTTGTTCTCTCAGGAGAACTAAAATTCCAAAAGGTTTTTATTTTGATATTTTTTTTTTCCTAAATAATGAAGTATTTCTTAGAAAGACTTTTAAGATTTTACTGTGAAGAAATGTCTAACTTAATATTTTAACAACTTCTGTTTGCCTCATAAATATATCTTAAAATTCAAAGCATGAGATTGAAAATAAAATCAGTGTGATTTTAAAAATAATTAAATACTATGATAATTTCTTTTTAAAAATGATACATGTCTGTTTCTTTATTTCTACCTGGTTTCCCAAGTAATTTTAAAAGACGTATTATAACCATAAATAAAAATTATTTAGATTCAAAGTTTTAAAAAAATAATTTAAACAAAAAAAATATTGAATAGTACGCTAGAAAATATTAAATTATTCTAAAATACGTCAATATTTACAAAACTTTGCAAAAGTTTTTTGAAATTGACTCGTAATTACACACCTATACACATATTCTCATTTAGATATTTTGTCTTATCGTGAGTTTGAAACCTACAAGGTCTATAACTGTGTAATTACGCTGTATGTCGTCCAGTATTTAGAACTAAAGAGAAAGCCAATCGCATGGATTCTGTCTAGAAATTCATCAGGAATTATACTAAGTATCTAATTAGAATATTAACATTACGTGGCAGTTTGTTTTACTTTTTGAAATCTTGGTCTTAATGGCAGTGTTTCTGCTTATAAGCCAAGCATTGCCACAACCAATGCAAAATTTCGATTATATTATGGCAAATTTCCCAACACTAGAGCCTCGATAAATAAAGTCATAAGTTATACTATCTCATAAGTTATACAGTCATTAGTGTATACTATCTGGCAATACAGTAGAAGAATCTACATGGGGAGAATGCTTGGTGAAAACTTTTCAGCAATAACATCATAAGTTATTGAGTGACGAATCAAGGCATACTATCTGGCAACCAATGGAAGAATCTAGATGGGGAGACTGTTTGGTGAACACATTTGAAACTGACTGATTGCGCCACAAATGAAGGAGATGGTTTAGAGGTGCTTTCAGTGCCTTTTGTTTCTTTATAAGGGATTCTAAAGACGGAAGCCTATCTAGACTTTTTGGACAATGTCTGCTGTCTACGTTATCCCAACTGTCAAGAAAGGGTTCATTTCTATTTCAATGGGATCATGTTTCTGACCATACAACATAGCCCATGCAGATGTGATTTACTAAGATAGATGTTCAGAAATTGAACCAGTCTGCTCAAACGACATATCTGAATTTCTCAGAGCATTTGTTGATGAGTTATACTAAGAGCTAGAGTACGACGCCCCAAGTCCATGATAGAGTTGACGAGTATTATTCTGTAAGAATTACATGGATCCCTGCTTCAGCTTTCCAAACAATACTGGATGGTGTTTTCTACAGAGTGTCAGCTATTGCTACAGTAAAAGATGGTCAAACTCTTTACTTGCATTTGACTTATCTCAGGAAAAAGCAAAACGCACGTATATAAAGTGCGCATACTTTTGTTTATATTTTTATTTTATATATTTGTATGTGATTGTTTTAAAAGTTATCACCCATAAGTAATACTTGAAACAGAAAAAGTTTATAAGAATTGAAAAATCACGATATGATAGAAACTCCTTATTTTCACTGTCTAGTTTGTTAAACACTATGATTACGAGTTAAGTATGTATTTGAGAGCAAAACATTAAAAAGTATCTTCAATTATTATATTTCAGAATTGATGTAACACAGAATAGTCAGAGTTTAGTGCTATGGAAACACAGAAGAACATATGGAAAATCTTTTGGAATGAGAAAAAATAATTAAATGATGATGATCTAGTTTCCAAAAAAAAACAGAGAATGATAAACTTAAATCAAGCCAAGCTCACCCCACGGGCTTCCACAAGAATTGACGACCTGTATTTTATACCCAAAACTCTTTGACTCAGAATACGCAATGTTACATAAGAGCAAAAAGAGTTTTTGCTGACAACGATGTTGAGAAATCAGGCAAACAAAAAATATATATTTTTTTATGTTGCCTCTTTCCAAGTATGTTAATAGTGGTAATCTGTTTGAAGTCAACATATTATATGGATTTTAGAAAGTCAAATTATTTTCACAATGATATTCACTCCGGAGAATGATAACTGATATTTTCTGATATTGAGAACACAGAACTTTTCTAATTTTTTTATTACATTCCAGCAAGAAGTGTTCTAGTACGGATGAAGATAAATTACCGTACAGGTAGAACAGTGTTTCTCAAACTGTGGGGGGCGCTTCCTAGAGGGCGTCATAACCCTACAAGAGGGCGCGAGCCTCTTGAAAAGTTGAAAAAAAAATTCTTTTAAAAATTATTAACTTACTGAAAGTAAAGAAACACAAATACATTCTGACATAATAAAAAAATAAAATAATCATTTACAATATAATACACTTATAAATGTATCAGTAGTGCACAATCTATTTTATAATTAACTTAACAGTACTAAGTTAAGAACAAGTTTAATAATTACCAGTGGCTCTATGGATTTGTCATATATAAAATTATATGCCAAAATTAACACTTATCTTCATTAATTTGTACAGTTTATAATTAATCTCTTAAATACTGATTAAAAATTATGCGATTCGCTCTCCAATGCCCCTTTCAGCACGTAGGTAAACGTATGCGGTGGATTGAGGAGGTGGGCAGTAGAAAAGGAATAAATAACCAAATCCACTGAAATAAACGAATCCTTCGCAAATACTGTCAAGGTCATTTCATTGCTTTCTAAAGACTTCGGAATAATTTTATGGATAGCAGTTCACACAAAAGATACAACTACGGAAAGACTTATATATACGTCTGAGAGCAATAAACACAATGGCTAAGCGAGACGTTTATAAACGTTAAGGGCTTAAGAGGTTTAAGTTGTATTGCATGTTTAACGTCATAGTATTATTGAATTTAATGCATCGCTATTGTATGGAGAGGGGCGCGAAGAAAATTATAATTGAATATTGGTTCGCAAACATTGGAAGTTTGAGAAGCATTGAGGTAGAATTAGTATAGATCAACGTAACAGTAATTTGATCGCTTAAACATATATACACACACAAAATACTTAAACATCATGTCGTGTTATACCATACGGTTAATGAAAACTTGTGAAGCAAACCAACTTCTAATATACACAACAAATAAAAATATTTGAAATGTTCTTAGTAAATGAATATCAAATATAAATGAGAGACATTACTACTTTCCTTCAAGATTCCATTAATCTGATTTTTATTTATATACACCATAAATATACATATTCTTTTATTTTATACTTTTTCTTATCTTATCTCATTTAGTACTGAATAAATGGAATGCTTCACTCCAAAAAATCCGTTATTCATATAATATAATGCTTAATATATTTATATTAATTTATATACTGTATTAAGTTATATTATTTTATTATTTATATATTTGTTATTTTAACATATATTTATTTTAAATAACTGCTTCCCAGAAACTAGGATGTATGTACGTGATTTAAATGTTTCAAAAGTAGTTGTATACATGAATATCCTTATAAATTTACTATCTATTCTGATAATTATAATCAATACTTTTCATCTTCCTTTTTTATTTTTAAAAAGACAATCTATCCTTTTTACTTAAAAGAATACAGTTCTTATATTTTTGAACATTTGAGACATAAATAGAAAAATAAATTTCAAATTATCAATGGATTAAATAAATCAATAAGATCCTAATTTATTTTACACACATAAAATTAATTGTATACTCCAGATCACATACAATGCATGTGTGCCTCAAGGAAATCTGTTGCTTTAAAAATCTACAGCTCCATCCAATAAATCAGGAAAAGATTTGTTAGAAATCTCAGATTTACCTTCTACATTTTCTGTACAACCAAATCCTGCCAAAATAAAAATAAAATACATTCAATCGTTCCATATCAAGCATGTTTCTGCAAAAGCTTTCAAAACATTTCGTAAACAAGGTCTTTCGCTCGATTGCCATTCTGCCAAAACTAAATGTTTTCGTCTGTTTCAGAGGAAAGATTTACTACTGAAGTGTGAAAAGAAATTGTTTGTGAATGGCAGGGGATGACTTAAGTTTCAGAGAGAGAGAGAGAATGTCTTATATATATATTTATTTGTGTGTATATATGTTTATGTGTGTACAGAGTGATCAATAAAGATATGGGTCCATAGGCATAAAATACCGTAATTCATTACTGATATAGGAAAATAAATTCTATATTATTGCGTATGATTCAAATACTTTCTGAAAAAGAAATGAGATATATGTACATTAAAATTCAATGTTTGTTTAATGGCATTAATTATTAGTAGCAAAATGATGCATATATATTAATTAATTTTCAATATAGAATGTTTTTGATTGGAGCGCATTCATTACATAGAACATATGCTGATATATATATTTAAAGAGAGAGAGAGAGAGTATATAGATAGATATAGAATATATATATATATAGTACTTTTTATACATATTCATAGAAAATATACTTAAAAATAGAAAGTTCTTTAAAGAACATGGACGAAAAATTTATTACAAAAAAATTCACTTGAGATTTATAATGTTAATGATGCACGTGAAAGTGAAAATATCGAAAATAACTGCAGTTTGCCGTATATTACGGAGTTACTTTCACTTAAACATTCAAATGTTTTGAAGTTTTTGGTATACTCGCCGTATAACGTGCACCCTTTTTTTAAGAAGTAACCTGATATATACATGGGCAATGTTCTTGTCTTATAAAGTCGAGAAATAGTGTGATAATTAAAAATTATGTGAATGGATTACTTATTTATTAATAAGATTAAAAGTGAGGCGCATTATGAAGTAGAACTTTGTAATATGCAAGGAGATATTAGGAAAGACGAATATGACAACTTGTCATGTTATCCAGTAATGAAAATTCATAATGCATTGGCCATTTCTTTTAAATAAATATAATTTAGATACTTGTAGAACTCTTAAATTTCTTATGCTCATTTTTTGCATTTTCATTTTCGAAGTTATCATATTTAAATCCGACGTATAACACGCATCAGTAACTTTAACTAGTATTTTTTTCTGTTAAAAGTACATATTATACCCTGGAAAGTATTGTACATAAATGTTATAAAATAAATTTAAAATGGTTCTATATGATCGTCAAAAATTGACCTCTGTTCAGTGAAATTTTTCACAAAACAGATTACATTTTCCGAAAGTAAATTTAGTATAACTACATCGACGCAAACATTAAATCAAATGTATTTAAAATAAGTACTGACCCTACTTATGTAAAAAAGCATGGATCATATAAATGTATGTTTTCTCAAATAGATAAAAAATGATGATGTAGATCTTTGTGGTGGATGACAATGATATAAATGTATGTAACATGATATAAATGTATGTTATCTCAAATAGATAAAAATGATGATGTAGATCATTGTGATGGTAACATGACTCTCTGACAGGTTCGGATCCAAACTTTTGTAACAAAGAATAATTGCCTCAAATATTACAGAAGACTTTCATATAATGAACCCTTAAAAATCATTCAAAGTTTGTCCAAAAGGCATACCCAGGCATTAAAAAAAATGCCTCAGCATCTTCTATAACAATAATTTAAGCATTTTTGAATATTGTCCTGTGTGTAAAAATCTCAAATTACTTGAAATATGCTTCAAAGTACTCGTATCAAATAATTTCCATAATTGAAACGAACTTCATCTAGAAAGTAGAAAATTTATCCTTCCATCAGAATAAAGTTGCTAAACTTAAGATAATTCTCCCGAGAAAATACTCGATTATCCCTCTGTGAGATTAAAAGCATCAGCTTTCTCCTTCTCAATCCGAAAACTCGTTAGGAGTAATCTTTTTCAGTACAAAGAGAGGATATAACAAGTTCCCAACACTTACAGAATTGAGAATCCCTCTTCTAGAATTGCACATTAATTTTCAAACCCCTCTGATATTAAAGAAGATTAAAGATATTATCACAGGCCGATAGGAGCTAGAGTCAAATTTCTGGTGGACAAAACATTTTTCACCTAAAACTTTCTCCTCAAACAAACAGGCCTTATTTATCAGATGGGTGGTAAGATTGGGGATACTTAGGGTCTTCAGTATTCATTCTCCAAGATACCTGACGTCATCATCATTTATCAGGAACCACAGATTCCCCCTTCAGGGTGATTATATTCCCTTTGTGTCGGTCTCTGTCATTATCGAATGCATACTCCTGATTCAGAAGCCTCGTTTATCAGGAGTGAAATATTTTTAACAGTTCTCCGGGGAGAAAAAGCTTGGTTCCGAGTAAGCGACTGGTGTCTCGTGAGGCCACTTCCAAGCATCTAGATTATGATTGTCACGCTAGGCCTGTGCAGTTGAGAGAGTGGGAATGGAATGCTGGGATTTTGCGCAGGTCAGCCATTTTGGGCCACAGTGTATGAGCATGTCACTTCGCGTGGCAATTATCCTAAATAATTGCAAATATTAGGAATATAATTTTAATTGTACTACCTATATAATTCTACTAAAAATAAGAATTAGAAGTTTTCAAAATATTAAAAATTCGCCCGACCTTTTTGTTTGAAATTTCCTTGAACAACTTAATTTGGATTTTAAATGATGAAGATGAATAATCTAAGATACCACACATAAACACAAGCCTCACATGTAGAAAACAAAAGAAAAAAGTAGTTTTTTTTTAAATCTGATAATTAAATAATTCCTAAATGAAAAACTAATGCCAATAAATGTGTCAGTATATGTTTTATATGAGTGAGTGAGTATTAGAGTCGCACTATTCAGCTACACGAGCGCTTTTGGCGACGGATCTCGTAATTTTGAACCATGGTCAAGTAACGAGGATGACACCTGAGACCCCTTCTTCTAACTACCACATTACACCAACGAGAGGACGTTTGAGCTTTCGACAGATTTAACGTGCATCGCTTCCCTTCACAGCGGGATTTTAGTGGTACTGGGCTTAAACTCATGACACGCCAACCAAGATCCAATGCCGGGACCACCAGGCTACCGCTGCCGTATATGTTTCATATGTCACTTTGATATGTTAAAAATCGTAAGTATCTGAAAATTCCTTTTTAAACAAAGCATTTTCATAACTTCAACAAGTAAATACTCTGATGTTCAAAATGTAAAGAAAATTTTCACTGTTAATTTATTCTCTCCAGAAGTACTGGATATATTTTAATAAAATTAAATCAGCACTTACTACAGTTCTGGTTCACATGTCCACGTCTACCGTTCATATCAGCATAAAAACTCTAAAAATAGGCAAAACGATGAAACAAAAACTGATTAATGGGGAATACAATCTTACATCTTACATAATTGACACTCTGTTTTTCAAACTTTAACACCCTGCTTTTGGGAGAATTTTGAGCCTCGACTGCTTAAATGCGTATGATCAACTGAACTTGGTGGGTTCAGTATGAATCTATATATATGTCATCTCATATTAGCAATATATTCAAAATCAAACACATTCTAACTACGAAAAATGCAAACTTTAATGTTTTAAAAGCAGATTGTTGAAATTTGATGCATTAAATAGTTTAAAAAAATAAAAATAATTCCTAAAAGAAGAACTAATTACTTTTTCTTTGAATTCTAATTCTATCGACGGAAAATAAACTTTTTAAAAGCACCCAGAAAAAGGCAAAAACCGCTCATTCACATTGCTGACTTTTTAAGTTCCTTTGATTTATGAATCCCCTGAAAAACAGATTCGAATTTATTGATTCACAAAGTAGAATTGTTATATAAATTTTACAAAACTACCTCCTCTTACGGAGAGTAATAGTGAATGGTTGCAATTAGCGATATTTTCTTGGCGACCCGTAGCAACATTTAGCAATTCATTGCTCAACCTAGACTAACTGAATAGTACCTAAAGTTTTTTTTTTATTTTGATATAATATTTTCTTTTACTTATTTATGAAAATAATATGCAAATTAACGTAGCAGCTGTCGCTCTGGGTACAGAGTCACCCCAGGCTTACTAAATCCTTAATTCTGGGAAAACCGTGCATTTATTACAAATGACCTTATTAGTCAGTATACTCCTATATGACAGTCTTCTTGCAAACTAAAAAGTATTTGTCACATATCTCTCTCTTTTTCGGGAACGGCAAACATTTTCTTACAATCTCAAAATATTTGGGGTTACTGAGTTCCCCGCATGACCACTTCCATCTCCCTCCATCATCGTGTCAAGATTCGAAATAACAAAATCTATTTCTATATTCCTCTTTTAGCACTAGACAAATATTGATCCATCAACGCAATCAATCAACCGAATTTCAGTTATCGTTCATCCAAACCGTTGAGGTATCCGCCTACGTTCAGAACCATGATTTTAAAAAATCGCATAAATGTATAATTTTCATGATATTTAGTGTCACTTAGATTAGAATACATGTATAAAATTATTTTAAAGACATTATGACAAAAAACATTATTTCAAAGACATTATGACAAAAAAAAATTATTTCAATACAATATTTTGACAAAAAATTAACTTAGAATAACCTTTTTTCCAAATGTTCTCCTTTTGTAAAAAAGTGCTTCTATTGTATTAATATTTTGCCTGTATATAGCGCAGACTTCTGTACAGAGGCTCAACTATGACTTTTGAAAAATTCACATTATTTTCAGAGTTACAACCATTTGAAATAATTATCTGCGTATTTCTTTAAAATTTCTCCTTTCTGTTTTCGTAAAACATGGATAAACTGACTTCCGAGTTATGCCTTTCAAAAATTCTAGTTGAGCCTCTGTACAGAGATCTGAGCTATATACAGGCAAAATAGTATTATTATAATAGAAGCATTTTTACAAAAGGAGAACATTTGGAAAAAAATGTTATTCTAAGTTAATTTTTTGCCAAAATATTGTACTTAAATAATTTTTTATTGTAATACTATTCTTAACCCAATTTTATATACATTGTCTAATCTAAGTGGCGCTAAATATCATTAATACTATCCATTTACACGCTTTGGCAAAATCACGGTTCCGAACGTAGTCGGATACCTTAAAACATTAATCTATATTGTAGTAAATCAGATATTAACTTTAAAATGGAAGTTTCATTATTTATCATCAAATAACTTTCTGCTGCACCAAGATCAAAGAAGAAAATTCACTTAATTCGCTCAAGACATTCGAGAAAGGAAACAATAGTTATGACAATTTGTAACTGAAAATCAACACGCATCCCCCTGATATTTAGGGGATGAGCATGACATGAAATTGAAATCGCCTTCTTGACTGCTAAGTAGATAAAAGAACATTTACTTGAATCTTTAAGTACTTGTTTTTCTTACCGTGTTCTCAGAATAAATGTTCCCCAAATCAGGGATTACTAATTCCGCGCTGGCCTTCTTCAGTTTAAACTCAGTGAAAGCAATCTCCTCCAGACGAGGTGACGTAAGAAGCTCAATTAACAGTTTGGAAGTCAATTATCTGTTTGGTAAGTGGATTGAGCCAGAATAAAAAGTTAGAGAAATGCGCTTCATAGGATTTCTAATGTTTCATTAACTAGAGTAAATGTTCTTGTTTATCCATCTAATCAATGAAGAAACATTAATGGCGGAGAAAGAGAAGTCAATTTTTCTCTAAGCTCTGTTCTTGTTAATGAAATAAAGCACATTTACTTAGCTGATATTATTCTAAACTAAGGCTTGTGGATTGTAATAACAATTAATGCGTGTAAGAAATAAACTTTGATGTGATATATAAAACGCAAATCATAATGAAGTCGAAATTCACACACACATAAATGAGAATCGAATTATCCAATGTAGTTCTTAAAGCGAATGAGTTCTTCAAGATCTCTTGACTGATATATCTGGATTATACCATAAACATTGATAATGTGAAACAGGCGTGGGTATTAAGTCGTTCTTGATCGAACGAGGACCACCAAGTTCTTTTGGGGTGACCACCTTAGGATTAGCAGTTAGTAATTATAGACCGAAATATTCAAGATTGGCTGGCAGTATGCAGATAAAGTCTTCTATGACTATAACTACGAGAACGAACTTTAGATGAGAGTGTGTTAATTTCTTTAATGTATTTTGAATTGTTTGATAATAAATGCATCATTTGATATTATTATGTTTGTGACTTTTATTATTATGTTTGTGTATCTTGCGTTTTGCTTTAGAAACACTGTTTTAAAAGTGTGAATTTTTTTTTATTTTACTTATGTAGGTAAGTACAAATTTCAGTATTTATTATTAAGTTATAAAAAATATAGTAGACACATTTTTTTTACCTCACTACACCAAGGTGTACCGCGACCCCTTGAAAAATCAGATGTAGCCCAACCCTGGAAAAGTTTACACCTTCCTGATGCAAATGAATGAAATACAGTCGATAACCTTTTTAGCTAAATATTTATATTCAACACATTCAAATTTTCAAACACACAATGTAAAAAACACTCTATTGACTTCTTCATACTATTGATTTATTAGTTTGCAGGTTCTGCAACATAAATCCCTCAACCTTTTGCAAGCGTTTTTATTATGAATATTTTTATTAATTGTAAATAAATTAATATTTAATTTGATTTTTCATGACTGTTTAAAAGAATAAATCGCACACAATAGTGTTTTTAATTGTAAGTCTAATTTAAAAATATTCACTCGATTGCGTTATCAAAGCGGTAAAATGGTAAAGCGGAAAATTATTTGCAATTTAGACAAATAAAATAAGCAAACAATTGTATAAATAAGAAAACAAATTATAAATAGTCCAATATTTTCTAATTGTTCACCCCATGCGGTTTTATATATTAATCACTCGATAAAGCTATTTTCCTTGGGCTGTTATTTTGTCTGATAGCAAAGCTGCTTTGCAGGCTGTCTCCAACAATAAAGTTTGCATTTTACGAACGAATTTATGACTGTAGAAAAATTCTCAACACACACTCTGACGCATTCAATTATCTTGCAGTGGATTCCTGCTCCTTGTGGCATCGATGGAAATGAAAGAACCGATTTCCTTGCAAGGAATGCAAACCACTAATAACCATATGATTTTTAATTCTACAAAATTCCGAATTAAATTTGAATTTTAGAGGAGGTGTGCCTCCTACCTATCAAATGAAGCTAAAGGAAAGGCTTGTGAGTGACTCACTAGTTCAAAGCCAGTAATTCCAGATTTTCCACATCCTGTATCCTTTTCGTTATTTCGTCTTTTGACTGGCTCCAATTGTTTGAATGCTTATCTTTTTAAAATTCGACTAAAATACACGTCAGCCTGTATTCTTTGTGACTCTGGAGAGTCCATGATTTTGAACCCTATTGACGAATGCAATTAACTCTATTGTTCTTAAGTATTCGGAAGCTAGATCGAGAAAAATGACCTAGTGGTCAAATTCTTGGCATTTGTATTGTGTGTATAAATAAATAAATATTCAGTAGCATGATTTGGAATAATTTTGATTACACACTCCAATGAATAGATATCTAGAACCCAAGTACGATCTTGAATGCACATAGGTTTACGGGCTATATATTTACCAATTATTCACTGATCGAACGCCTACCCCTAAAATTGTTTATAACTAGTTTTAATTACAATAAAACACTTATTGACTATCGAATTTTTTTTAAAAAAGGAATGTTCTCTTTCCTGAACAGTAGTGTGGAGTTTTAACTTTCTTTGCAGAAAAGTTCTTATCACTAGCAATTTTTTGTCTCCATTTCTGAGCACAATTTTTTAAAAGAAAGTCTTAATGATGGTATGTCAATGTTTTTTCTCCAATCCAGAAAGTCACGAATGAATAGGCGACTATTGAGAATTGTGGATGATCAGAAAGTAGAGTTTTTAAAAGTATTGCTGCTTGTTCTGTTAAAGAAAAATTTACTAATATGATCCATCGAAATATTTTTATTTGAAACTTAAGGACTCTAGAGTACCTTTAGATTGAAAAACACCAAAAGTGGTGAAACAGGTTAAATATATTTATTTTGCTTAAATAATTTGCCTTTCATTTTATTCATTAGCGGTTAAAAACGTTGAGCCTGGCATTAATTAAGAAAACTAAAAACTAATATCTCAACGTTTTTTCTAAACGACGCTTCTTTTAATAAATTGCTTATGTATCTCAAGTTAAATATTAATACAGTTTTTAATTTTCAAAGGCTTAGAATAAGATGAATTAAAGCTCTTTTTCTAAAGTTTAGGTAAATATCATTCATCATGTAAATTGTGCTTTTATTTAAAAAGAAAAAGGAAAAAAACCTCTAACTATAATATATAGAGATACATTTATTTTTAGAAGTAAAATAAAAACTTTTTTTTTTGATGCAACATAAAGATGAAAACATTACGTTTTTATTTTAATGTAAGTTCAAGTGACTCCTTTCAATCTCTTAGAACATATTAATTCAAAAAGGCCATTTTGAGTAAAAACGGCAATTACATTTGCAGAGCACTAGATGTTTAAGATTATATTAAAAATGGAAAATTCAGGGCTGGGTTCAATGAAGTCTTCTTTAGTGTAACATTTACATATTTTTAAATTAGGTTACACAAAGAAAACACATGCCGTTACCAAAAGTAACGGGCAAAAAACATGGTATTTTTATCATAGCGACCACATTCTCTCCTCACCTGGCTTATACTAAAGATATGTGATCTCTAGAGGGCACTTATACTGCTTTGGACAGCCAGTTACAGTTATTATAACAAGGGCGTTTACAATTTTATAAATACTCAAGACAGATCAACTTAAAAGAAATAAATCACTTCTTGCAAAGAGTATTTTTAATACTAACATTTATATAATTTCAAAGCGTATGACGTAACTATTGTATTCAATATTGAAATAATAACATCATAAGTAGTTAAAGTGTTTAATATTAAACTACTGAAGTGGAAGTGCTATTTGTTTTTAAAATATATACCGTATTTACTTAAATCTAAGCCGCACTATTAGTCCAGTGCTAATGCTATTGAAAATCGGGTGCGGCTTAGATACGAGGACAAAACATTTGGGAGATGTAGGAAATTGAGTTTCCGTCCATTTCCAAAGGAAATATGTAACCGTCCATTCTATTCACTTGCATTGATGACTTATTTTATATTCTGCTGTTTATATATCACCAGTATTCAGTCTACCTTAAACATCGTTGTTTGCTCGTATTTAGGATACTTTTTTTTATATGATTTTTTTTTAGGGAAGTCGGAAACCCCCCTCTCTCTATATATATACCGACAATGTTAAATTGGCTGTTTTCGATGTACTTTTTCTCAAAGTCTGTTATATGTACATGTTTGAAATTTTCGATACTATTAAAGTTCATTTTTCTCCACTGAAATTAGTTTTTAGCTTAACTTTTTAACTTACACTGAAATTAGTTTTTAGCTAATTTTGTATTTTTCATAATTTATAAAATATTTTATCAAACGTAGTGAAATTTGACCCTTTTTCACATAAAAAAATTTGTAAAAAATAAATTTTTGAGTTTTTTACAAAAAGTACATTTTAGTATATACTAGCAATCATAATAAATACAACATAAAAAATTTACATACCTGTGAACAATAATTTTTCATAAAAAGTACATCGAACATCAAAATTTACATTTTGAGATAAATTATACAGTGAGACTTCTAATTGGCTAGGAAATAAAAAATTAAGACGCTCAATTTACAATAAAATATACATGTTTTTGTTTGTATCAGACATTCACAATTTTTAAGCAAAAACGAAGAACTTTGTTCACATTTTTCGCCATTCAAATGGCGTGGCCCAGTTTCAACGATTATTTAAAAATAGGCTTCATAAGGGCTTCTAATTACCCTAGAGGTTAAAGTAAAGTATTTTTAGAAGAGCTAAAATCTATACAATTTGAAATTATAAAATTCTCAAATTGTCAAAAAATAAGATTTTGGCTTTCCAACACCTCTTAATCACCTAAACATCAAAGATATCAGTAATAGCACCAAGATGTGTTCACTAAAACGCAAGTATGTAAATGAAGACTGATGGTTAGTATTATTATAGGTTCATATATGTATTTGAAAGTTTTTAATACAGGTAAACAGTGGCGTAACGTACACCACTGCATCGCAGTGTGTGTGTGGGGGATTATAGGGGGCCCCAAGCTTGACTGATGCCAAAAACGGCTTGGGGCCCCAAACCTCTCTTTATAGGGGGCCCTAATATTATCCGTTACCTCACTGCTGGAAAATATATTAATTTTAATTTCTTATTAATTATCATTCTAATTTTTCTTAAAAAATTTATTTTGTATCGGATATCGATGAACTTTTTACACAATCTTTTTCTCTCAAAAACGTGTAGAGAATTAAAGAAGGGGGGGGGGGTGGCGGCTTAGAATTGATAGCGGCATAGATTTGAGGTAAATACGGTAAAACAAATATTTTTTTAAGTGTTTCACAACAGTTTTTTATCTTACGAATAGATATTTCTTTAACTATATATTTCCGGCCCATCTAAAATACTTTTTACACGAGCATGATTCTTTAAAAACACATAAAGTAGTCTAAAATGTTACAAGCTATTATTTATGAACACATTCAAAAATTCAATATAAATAAGAAAAGAAAAGCGTTAATAGAAAATAATAATTTAACATTTCTGACACACGCTTTAGAAGAGAACATAAAATCTTGTCACGTAAAGCAACGCACACATTTCTCATTCCAAAAAAGAAATTGTTTCTTAAAAGTGACGAGCACATCTGTAGGAGAGTCTTCAGTTTAAGCGTGAGGCGCAGAAAGTTGAAATGCAATGTCCCAAGTTAGTCACAAAATTACTGTAAGTGTGTTTCACGGCACTTGCGTGAGGGTAAATTATAAATAAAAGCTTCTTTGAAATGGGTTTTTTAAGGTACTCTCTTACTACAATGGGTTACTTTAGGGCGGCATTTTTGAACACATTGAAACATTTATTTTATTTTCTACGACGTTGAAAGTGTATTCTTTTTTCAATAAAGATAATGTGTTTACAAAAAAGTAAATGATACAAACATTAATAATTCTCAATTATCTAAATTTTCTGTTTTTAGATTTGCAATTTATAGATTTGTTTCAGACTTTTTGTTCTACAAAAAAGATGTGCTTCTTTAATTATAGATTCGATTGTGTTCTTATAGCGATAAGAAACTGATATTTTATACAACGAAGAAGAAATCTCATATGCAGTGTAAATGATTTCAAGAATTGTTGTATTTATAAGAAATGGTAAAATTAAATAAGTATTTGCGTATTTTACCGCCAAAACATTTCACTGAATAAGAAAATTATTTTCAAAATTGTGGCCAAATATTGCCAACTTTATAATTATTGTTTTCGAACATGCACGAGAAAATATTTTCAATATTGACTGAATACGCAGCATTTGGCGATGTCATTTGATGTAATGATATTGGTCGTTGCCGACCAATGCATATGTATACATATAATACATATGTAAATAATACATATGTTTCAATAAACATTATCTGGGAAAAATTCAGTAGTTTAATTCGGGTAGATTGAATTGATAGCATTGATAATATGAAGAGAAATGTGGAGCGAATTTTAAAGGACATATCAAAAAGAGTATGGATGTATGTGAAACGTATAAGTTTATTTATGCTGTATTGGTATTATTAGCTCAGAATAAAATTTTACTTTTTCTTTAAATTACAGTACTTTAAACCGTGAGTTTCAGCGCGCGCGTTTTCATTAAACAAATACTATTTGAATTTCTTCTGAAGACGTTATGAAGAGGCAACAGCATATTACTAAGAATGTATAATTTATCTTTATCATGACGAAAATAAGTTGACTTTTCTAAAAAAAAAAATGTTCAAACGGAAGTATCAAATCAGCTTTTCCATTTCTCAAATTTTATTGGAAATGGAATGTTTACATTTTAGTAGACTACAACATTATTTTTGAAAATTGTCTTTCTTCTCAGTAAGTTTCTATCATATTTCCTTGATGACATTCTTTAGTGCTAAACAGAAAGCCTGAACGTCATTTTTGTATTTACTTCGAATTTATTCCAGCGTTGTTTAAGAAAGTGAATAATAATGGCTTCAAATATTTGCTTAAAAAATCAAAATAATTCTTTAGTAGAAGTAAACGTTTTTCGATTCACCCGAAAAATAATTAAAATCACTGTCTTGAAAATTCCATATTATTTCATCTTATTTTCATTATTTTATATTATTTTTATCAAATCACAATTAAAAGTAATGAATCAGAAGATATATTAAATTAAATTTCTTAATAGTATTATTTAAATTAAAATTTTCAGAGTTTTACTTAGAAAAAAAAATGTTTGGAAGCAAAATTTTGATGCAGAGAGAGAGAGAAACCTTAGTCCATAGTTTAAAATATGTAAGTTTTCAAAAAACTTTCTTTTTATCTTCTTTAAGAATATGTGATCAGGAATAATTCTTTCGTACCCAAAAAAAATTCCAGTTCTCACATTATCTAAATTAGATTAAGGTATCCGACTACTTGCGACATTTTGTTTTTAAAAAAATGGTGGTATGGGGATTTTTTTCATGTTTTAAAATTTTTTTTAGTACAATTTAAGAATAATATGCTAAAATAAGGAAGAGAAATACAAATTAATATTACTAGAATGAGAAAAATTGGTAAAATGACTTTGAGATGACTTTCAGGATAAAAGATATTTTAAATTTTACAAAAACTAGAGAAAACTTTATCTTAGTTGTTATATGAAATTGCTTTAAAAACAGTGATTATGTTTACATAAGGGACTAAATTTTGTAAAAAAACAGTAATTGATAAATTTGAAAGTTAAAACACTTAAACTATTGCACAGAAATTGCACAAAAAATTCAGTTAACTATTTTCAAAACTATTTGAACAATAGCTGTCCCCGTTAGAGCTTTTTCAAAAAAATCGCATTTTAAGTAAAACGTATTTTAAAGTATGACGCATATTGCTTAAAGTAGTGGCCTCTGCTTTAATTGAAACACTTGTAGTTCTTGTTCCAGTGAATGGAAATTAATAAACTTGGTATTTTTATAAAGATAATTTATGGCGTATGAAAAAAAATATTAAAAAAATAGGCAATGTTTGGTAAAATGCACATTTTTAGGGTATTTGGTTAGCTTAAGGAATCATATTGACATACATAGTTAAAATATATTCTCAAATCTATAAGATTACGTTCAAAGTCAGTTTTCAACTTAAGCATTTGTTAATAAATTAAAAATACTTACCTGATGATTTTATAACTAAAACTCAAATTTATATTTTGATTAATAAACAAAAACGTTCAGCATCAAATTGAAACCAACAAGTTGCACATGTTACAAAAAATTACTTTGAAATATTCTTCAAGTAATTTGATCCATGTATCCAAAACGCAGTACTTCTAATGGACATAAGGCGGAATCCAGAACATTGTCCAGCAAGGTAGTTAAATGTCGCCTTCCTCAGGGAAAATTTTAATTTGCCCCTTTATAACATTGCAGAAGCTATGTCCTCAATCAATCTTAGTCAAAGTCTTCGAATGGCTTGTTAAACCCTCTCTCTCTCTCTGTTCAGAAAGCAGAGAATTTAAAGTGCCCGGTAACTTCTCCCGACAGCGTCATTTTCTGTTTTCCTGAAATTACTTTAAAATGTGCACTCAGGCTTTTAAAAGGACGTGTAATCATTTCGGATAAGAGAATGCTGTTCCTTTTCGCATTACTATAAAGCTGGAATGGGGTCGCAATGATTAAACCTGCTGACTGAACCCCATTTGATTATAATGTCATTATATGATTAAATATGTTCTATATTTAGGGATTTTAGAGTCTGTAAATTGAAATCTATGCTTTGGAAATAGACCTTTCTGAATGGATATTGAAATTTGGGGCTATACACAGGATTGAATTATCATTTAAAGAAAGAATGAAGTATTATAATCATTGGAGGCTATGGCATTTTAATCGATACAGCATGCTTAATTCCTGAGATGTCATAAGTTGAAGACTCGTTTTCGCAATGAGTGTTATATTATAGATCCTGCTTGTTAAATTAAATTGTGTATCGGGTTCTCTCTTCGCATCTTCTAATTAACTATTCTCAAGGGAAAAAAAACCCATTCAACGGATTACTTGAATTTTGAGAACCTCTTTCCATGAAGACACCGTAATTCATGCAAATGATTCTTACTATTTAAAGTATAGAAGGATTTTAGTAGTGAAATCTTGGAGGATAATGATTAGTTTAAATTCAAATTACTAAAGATACTTTGTTAAATATCACCATTACTTGGTATAAGACGAAATCTTATTATCATTGTCAGAAACTCAACAAGTATTGTGGTAAATTACGTCTGACTGATTGTCTCTCTCTTGGGTAACATAAGTAATATAGTTATATATGATTAATAATTAGGTTAACTCTGTCACACACCCATTTACAATTAAAATTACATTAGATTTCGAAATAGCACGAATGAAAGTTGTTGATTTTACAATAAGTCTATTCCTTTTGTAACTTTTTTCATTAACGCAAACTCATGTTAACCATAACCCTATCTCAAATTCTGTATTTGGTTTTATGGTAAAAAATACAGAAAACGATGAATTAGTCAAAGCAAAATAAGACATCCCTTTTATTTCGTCGTGGTTCATATATATATAGATATATAATCAATCATGAATAATATATTATGTTGCTTTATACCGGTTGATTCAAAATTAATGTGATCAATTTTAAAAGCATGGTAAACTTATATCTTTATACTGGTTTTATTTTAAAATTTAAGCTTCTAAATTACTAATCTAGCCATTTTTATTAGTGGGAGTAAATTATAGTACCGAAATTAGACCTTCATACCGGGAACGAAATTTTGAAACTTTTAAGGATGGTTGTTCAAATTCTGTTATAAGTAAACCTTTAAAAATCAAAAAAGATATTTTTGTGCGTTACTGTCTAAAAGTCGAAAAGAAATAAAATTTAGCTCACAATCAAAAGATCGAGGGAAAACATGTGAACGAAAAGAAATCCTTAATGAAAAAGAAAAAAGAAGTTGAAAAGAATTGCCGCTGTAGAAAATCCTCCGACTCCAAGAACTTTGGCAAAGAAGCTACAGGTATCGACAATTGGTCGTCAGATAATTGGCTATAAAAAGGTGAAAAAACCAGTCTATCATCAAATGTCTGCAAAGAACGTAAAAAAACAAAGAAAATGCTCTTGGCCTCTATATTTAATATTACACAAAGGTAGATACAAAACATGTATAATTTTGGATGAAGTCCTGTTTCATCTATCATCCACAACTAGCAAAACGGAGTTTTTCTCATCAAGATTGTGGCCCATATCATAGTACAAAATCAACTACAAAATGGCTGAAAAATTTTTAAAAAAAGTATTTCTTCGATATGAGAAAGAGCTACCATCCCTCCGACTGTGCTATTTGGGAATAATTTTAATCAGGATACTTAAAAAAACAATTAATTAGATGAAAATTAAGAACACTTCAAGGGCTTCAAAAAGCAATCAAGGAGGAAGTTAAAATAATTCCCCCCAAAATGTTCAAGAAATTTCTTTGGGCTTGGCTAACCGTTTACGTAACGTGTACTATGCTAAAGGAAGCCACATTGAGAATTTCATGTAAATAATTTTATTCAATAAAAATTTATGATACTCTGAAAAAGGTCAAATTATTTTAGAATCAACGGGTATTATAATTGAGATGGCGAAATTTTTATATTGTATATGGATTGTGGTATAGTAAAGGTGTTTCTGTGGTATTGTTTGTTATCTTTGAATCATATAAAATTTGTAACATCTCAAGTTCTCTTGGGAGCTATCGATCTTAAAGGGTGTGGCCCTAAACATTGAACATGATGAATTCGCTTTTGAACGAGTTGCATGCATTATAATTTGCCATTAAAGGAAAAATTCTAGGTGTTGGCCAAAGTATCTATTGTAAAGAATGTGGGCAGGAAATACAAATTAAACTGTAAAAATAAAGATAAATTCAAATAAAGAAAAACAGTGCTACAATGATTGCAAATTTTGTGAAAATAATGCTGGAAAAATCACAAGAGGAAGCCATTGAAACCGAGAGAGAGCATAGAATTGGTTTTTAACCTACCTTCCCGTTTGGACTATTTTCAATCAAGTATGCAAATGATAATCAAGAAAGTTAATTAAAAATGAATACAGATGGCTACTAATTATACTTTATTTGAAATCGGATCTTTATCTAGATGATTACACTGAAAATGTTTCGGAAGTACAAATGTGAAATAAAAGTACAGCGAATTAAAAAAACCATTGTTTTACAAATAGATCTCAACAATTGTGCTTACTCTTTTCAAGAGTTGATAATACTTTTAAAACTCATTTTTGTCTCATCAAACATTTTTTTTCCAAGTACTGCTAAAGAAAATAGTAATTAATTTCAAAGGCTTTATTTCAACTATTTATTATTGAAACTAAACGACATATTTTATTGAAACTAAACAATATACTATTGAAACTAAAGAGGATCTGTATTTACATAATGATGAAAATAAATAAATTTGTGCCTTCTGAATATTAATAAAAATACCAGAGGAATGATTATATTCAATTAGTCGTTAGCTCATATTTCAAAAAGAATTATATTTATACTGATTATTCTCACACTCTATATTGCTTTTTTTTATAACAAAAGAAAGTAAGAAAAGAAATATAACTATAATCATCACTGATATTGCTTAAAGTATACGTAAAAATTACATATTTAATATGCACTTATTACAAATTTAATATACAGAATGTCCTAAAAATAACGCTCAATCTCTGCATAGCTTCCTTGTTCGGAATACATAAGGAAATGTCCAAAGTTCTGTACCGTTACGTTCCATAGTTTATGAGAAAAGTACGTAAAACAATGTATGCTGGCCGGTGGAAGGAAAAAACACCGTATTGGACACACCAACACAATCATCTGGAAGTATTTAAAGGCCACTTTTCATATCGTGGCAGGCTTGAGCACGTCGTTGAATGGAGGGGTGCACACGTCACAGCAATGAGGTGTCCACCAAAGTACAAGCAACATACAGACAAGCAACTAAGTGCACTTGTGAGATCACTACATCTAGATACACCAAATCCTTGAGATCGTTCCGCACAAAAAAAAACAAGAGTGTGAGATCTGGTGATCATGGCAACCATAGAACCGGATCCCCGCATCTGATCCTGTGGTCAGGATATGCCATATCCAGCCAATCACGTACGGGAGCACAAAAATAGGCCAGAGTCCATCATGTACCCTCATGCATCATCATTCATTCATCAGCATTTATAGTATTTTTCTCGTAACCTACAGATCTCAAAGTTACAGTTCTTTGGGCCTCTTTTATATACTTCCAAAGAGGAATCTGGCTGTACAGAGTTTGGGCAATATTTTTGGGACACCCTGCATTTTACATTTGTAACCTACTTACAATCCAATTGTCATTTTTATTAAGATTTTTAATTTTACCATAACTAAAATGTTTTTTGAATTTCTTGTATATCATAAGGAAGGTGTTAAATTTTTTTTTGAAAACTGATATCTTTCTGAAGGATAAAAGAATTGAGCAACAAGTTGAAATATGATTTATTTTATCTGAAATTTTCGTTAAAAATAAAAATGCTTGCGTTACTTTATAACGAATCATTTTCTTTTCTTTTCTTTATTTTATTATTAATCCTAAATAAACTGTCTCCCTTTCATTAGTAAGGGGAAAATTTTACAGTTTTGATTCTCCAACTACCAAAACACCATCTCATTCATGTGCTTTCTATTTAACCTTCAAAGTTATTCAACTATACCTTTTAGCTCTTTCATCTTCCGCTATTAACTGTGCATTGTGAATTGTTCCCGAAGGGATCAAAGTTTAAAGCATTGGAATTTATGCTAAACAAGCACCAAGTCCTCATCAATAAACATTACTTCGGGCGCTCGAATTGAAGTTAAAATGTTGAATAAATTTTCAAGATCGAATGAAATGGAACTGTGATTAAAAGTCTGAAATGATTTTTGAAGACATAATAAAATATTTATTATCAAACACTGCGATTGCAAGTTAACAAGAAAAGTGGTTTCAAAGTTATAATTTGACAAGTAATCATGCGTTAAATAATAGAATTTTTAGTTTTTCTTCCAAATTTATGTATAATTATTTTTCATTAAATTATTGTCGATGGATAATTTCTTTTATCCTTTCACTGCCCGTTACCCATCCACTATTCTGGGTATTTCATGATGATGTATAAATATATACTGCTTATACATATATACATTTTTGATATCTAAGTCCAAGCATTAAGAATTCGATTTATTAAAAAATAGACTTATAGTGTACCTCACGTTTCTTGATATAAAAAATACAGAACTTCTAACTAATAATTTCTAAAATTGAAGTAGAAAGATTTTTTTTTTCGCTTTTGTTACCCAATAACCAAGTGGGTTTCCGCGAAACCAATTTTCATTGGATCTTTACTTCGTAAAATAAACATGCGTACCAAATTTCAAGTTTAAATATAACAGAGCAAAAACGGAATTTTTATTATCAATACCCCGTTGAGAGTCGATCTCCAAAATTTCCGTTCTAAAGGGCTTTCAATTCAACAAAAGTAGCATGCAAACCAAATTTCATTATTATAGTCCTAGTAGTTCGAAAACAGGACTTTTGTTAATCAATATATCCACTCCCCCAGGAGTTAATTTCCGTAAAATCTATTCTTAGTGGATCTCTATTCCACAAAAGAAATATGCTTAACTTCAAACATGCTAGTCTAAAAATTAAAACACAAGATTTTAATTGTTATGGATTAATTAAAACATGGAACTCAATTCCATGAAAGGAAAATATCTACCAATTTTCAAGCAGGTTGGTCGAATAGTTTAAAAACTGAAAAATTAATCTATTACTCCACTTAATCCTCCATAACGCTTCTTAGGGGTCGATTTTCAGAAAACCCATTTTGTAGTGGATTGTAAAAGGAATTTGCTTACCAAATTTCAAGGCTGTACGTCCAGTAGTTTAAAAATGGAAATAAGTATTTATTACTTCCTTTGTTCCTCCGTAACGTCTCTTGGGATTCAATTTTCGCAAAATCCGTTCTTAGCGGATCTCGACTCTATGAGAGTAGCATGTCTGCCAAATTTCAAGTCTGTAGGTTTAATAGTTCCGGAGATATCGTGATGAGAGTGAATTGTTTTACTCCTTTATATATATATAGATCAGTGTTTCTCAAACTGTGGGGCGTGCCTCGTTAGGGGGCGTGATAACCCTACAAAGGGATGCAAGCGTCTCGGAAAATCGAAAATAAAAAATTATTTAAAAAATTATCAATTTACTAAAAGGAAACAAAGCACAAAATGTATTCTGACATAATAAAAAAATACACATTTACTTTGATATAGAGTATTTATAAATGTATCACCACGGCACAATATATTTGATACTAAGTATCAATACTAAGTTAAGAACATGTTTAATAATTACTAGTGATTTTTCAATCGGCTTATCATACACAAAATTTAATACTTATCTTGATACTTTGTATGGTTTAAAATTAGAGTCATATTGTAGCTTTAGAGTCAAAGTATTATAAGTTATTACTGCATTCAACACATTGTAATTGCATGGGGAAGGGGGGCGCGATGAAAATTCTGATTGAAAATTGGGTCGCTAATATAGAAAGCTTGAGAAGCACTGATATAGATGAAAGAATATCTATACGAATGAAAAGAAAGAATCGCTAAGTAAAACAATTTAAGAAAACATTGTTTATCTCGTAAAGTTTATAAGGCGTATAAAGGTGTGTTTGAAATATGCATGAGAGTAAATAAATAAGTAGTTCTTAAACTTTTCCTTTGTATAATTCCCGGTTGCTATCTTAAATGTATGGTATTCCTCAACTTAAAAATTTCCTGAACCATCTCCCTCTAATCAAACGTTTCTTGAACTAGCTAAATTAAAGGACTCACGAAATTGGAAAGTATTTCTTTTCATTCAAATTTGCGTATTATGTTGATTTTTTTCACTTAAAAATACTCTTTAAAAATGCGAGATATTTGTTTAAATTAAAAAGTAGAGAGAAAAATTATAATGAATGTAAATTTAGACCTACCATACACCAGATATTCTCAAAATGTGCGGCGTAGCCCTACGTGGACGGCGCGAGCTTATCGAAAGGTTGATAACAAAAGATCATTGAAAAAAATAAAATATTAATGTACTGAAAGAAAGCAAACCAAAATACATTCAGACATTATAAAAAATAAAATACTCATTTACACTGATGTAATACATTTATAAATGTAGACAGGAAAAGTAACGTAATGCTGAAAGTATAATTTACATTAAATATCCATTATTTAAAAGTAACATATACATCATTTATTACTCATCTTAATAATTTGCATGGTTTAAAATTAAGGATGTTGTAGATTTATCGTCAGAGAACATCATTATTGCATTCAATAATTTTTTAAGGGGGAGGGGGAATAATGATAATGATTGAAAATTGAGTTGCAAATATTGAAAGTGTGAGAAGCAATATCATACACGTGTTTATACCCAACAAAAACAATGCATAAATATGTTCACATTATTATAGATAACCAAAACCAAATCAAATGAGCTTTCTTAAAAAAAAATGAAAGTACTGTATCTTAATAAAGGAAATCGACATATATAAAAAACTGAATACATCAATTTTTAAAATTTACATTCAGAAATTTTTAAATTCATTAAACCTCGAAAATTATTTTCAAAATCTTTTCCTTTTTTTGGTAAAATATAGAACATTTTTTTAAATTATAATTTTAAGATGTAACTAAGAAAATTATGTGACATGCTTACCCATGAGGCTTTTCTCTTTAATCTTACTGGGACTATATTTAAATGTTTACAAAGAGTTCTTAACAGCCCCGAGAAAACGGGATATATATATGTAGGTAGTATTATAAAGAAATTGAATTGGAACTTATAGGCTAATTGTTATCAGAGAGAACAGTCCTATATCTGAGCTTGATATGGCCTTAGTGAATTAATATTTGCTTATTGCTTGATGACTGGAATGATTAAGACATATTGTTCTGGGCTTTTTTAATGTTCCCCTTAACCCTGCACTAGGCGTGCTTCAAAAAGTGCCCTCCATAGGCGCACGGCATCTCTCAGATGCATTAACTCATACATACGTTTGAAGGAGATTTAATCATTTTATCGTTGAGATTTGACATTAAAGCGTAATGTTGTATCTGAAATATATACATAAGATGCAAATTTTATTACAGAAACTTTAAATTTATGTATTATCCATAGCATTACTATCTATCAAATTAATAAATTCTTACTGAAGCTATAGATAATAAATAGTAGTACATATCTACCAGTAGCACTCAATTGCCATTATGGATTAAATCAGCGTTTCTCAAACTGTGGGGCGAGCCCCCCTTGGGGGAGTAATAACTCTACAAGGGGCATACTGAAAAGTCGAAAACAAGCCATTATTTAAAAAATTTATTAAATTACTGAAAGTAAAGAAACAAAATACACTCTGATATAATAAAAAAAATAAACATTTACACTGATATATTACACTTATAAATGTATCAGTGCTACACAATGTATTTTATAATTAATTTAATAATACTAAGTTAAGAAAAATTTATTAATTACCAGTGATTTTCATATATATAATTAAAAACAAGAATTAACACTTATCTTGATAATTTATACTGTTTATAATTAATCCCTTAACTGCCGATTAAATGTTAACACGAGTGGCTTCCCAATGCCACCGTTTTCCACGTAAGCGCACGTATATAATGTATAGTGAGGGGAAAAAATCTGAAATAAGTAAATACATCGTAAACATTGTCAAGGTCCTTTAATTGCATTCCAAAGCCTTCGGAAAAATTTTAGGGTTAGCAGTGCACAGAAAAGATTCTACTTTGGAAAGACGTATATATACGTCTGGGAAAATAAACGCTTTGGCTTAGCGCGACGTTTATATACGCCTGGGGCAATTAAGATATTAAAGTCGTTTTGTAGTTTTAGCGTCAACTTATAGTATTATTGAGTTCAATACATTGTTATTGTATGAGGGGGGCGCGATGAAAATTATGATTGAATATTGGGTTGCGAAAGTTCCAACTTTAAGAAGCACTGGATTAAATAATGTAAAACAAAGAAAAGAGCTATGATGTGTTAAAAGGAAGGGAGAGAAAAACAGGAATGTAGCTCAAAAAGTAAAAAAAAAAGTAGGTTCACGTATGAATTTGTGTAATGAAAGTTTTTATAAAAAACATAGGAAAATTGAAACTTTCTTTGGTAACCACTCAATGAACAAAACTAATTACGACTATAAAAATAATAAGAAATATACTTGATTTTGAAAGCACTTTTTAATAAATTATTTCGGCATAAAACTGACGTACGTTACACATTTTTCATAACATAATATTTATGATACAATTAGAAATTTCAATGAAACAAAAAACCCTACAAAGATAGTGGTTAGTTATCACTGACACCACTACCTATTTGCATTTTGAGATCTTTTGTTGTAGTTTTCAGAAATCATCTTATAATGTTCAGGGCGCTTGAATTTTTCGCATTTTACACAACAAAATTTTGATTGCACTCTTTTCTTGATCTCATAATAAGGGGAGCTGTACTTCTTCTATTGTTCTTGGTATTGTTTCACGTAGATCTTCATCTTGAACAGAGGGCTGTACATTAGATATTTCTTCAATTAGATATTAAAGACTAAGATGAAATTATGTAATTCATTTCTTCCAAGTGAGATGAAGCTTTATGACATGTTTATCTTCTGCTCTTTCAAAACAAAAATTGCATGCGCGCTTCCATATAGATTTATCAAACTACACTTTATCGAAACATGCATAGACACAACTTTAAATATTGCCAAACACTTTTACTTCAGTTACTTTAATGTAAGCCTGGTGAAATACGTTTAACGCGACAAAGTTTAAGATGAAGTATCGGTTAACACGAAATAATACAACGGTCCCGGCAAACAAATATGTACTTCTATGCATTTTTTATCTGAACACGAAACGAAAAAATCTCTTGACACGAAAAGATTTTCTTTTGGGAATGAACAAAATATGGAAAACACCAGTCGGATTAGACTGTTCTAATGCATTATCGGAAGATACCATTGCAGTAGATGATGATAATGTGTGTACAGCTCCAATTATGGCAGGCAAAGACATTTATGAAATTTGTTCAAAGCATATATCATTGATCATAATATATTGATGCAGATTCAAATGACAAAAATGAAATGAATAGTGCAGCCCTTTTTCCCGAGTCATCCGAAATGAGAACATCATAAAAAGTATCTGCAGTTATTTAGTCGCACATTCCATTGGTGAAATGAATAACAAAATGAGAGATATCTAACACAATTTGATACTAAAAAAGACAAAGCAAAAACAAAAACAAAAAATCTTATTATTTTCCAAAAACTCAATAAATGTTTTGTTTCTCAAAAGGAGAGTTTTGTGTTTTTCTTTAAGTTTTTGTGAACGTTTTTTTTTTTCATTGCTTTTAATTAATTACATGCATATATACATTAAAATGTAAATAAAATAAACTCTAATAAACCTGATTTTTTTGCAATATTTTTTAACACCAAAAAATATTTCAGTCCCCACAATTTTGCGTAAATTGGTTTTCACTATAAATGAACCCAAACTACAAATATGCAAAAATATTTAAGAATAAAATAACAAGCACAAAATAAAACACAATTCAAATATATTTCATTGAATGATAAACTCCCTCTCTGTAAACATTTTATCCAACCTATATAGTGGCAATATTTCTCACACTTTCCCATCAGTAATCCGCTGATAAACCGAAAAGGTTGTTCCCCACTCGCTCTAACCCAAATACGACCGACAGGGAAATTGATTACCTTTTACTCCTGTTCATTTAAACCGAATTTATGACCTGGGTATAAATTCTGCGTATTAGTATTTACCCCGGTTCTGTGAACTCAGAAATGGAAAGTGATCGAGGTTTTCTGTAAAAGTTAAAATATAGTTCGCATTATTTATCGCCAAAGATGGATTTCAAATTGTTTAGCGCCAAGAATTGGAAAGCTGTGAGTCAAAATATTGTAAAATAGTATTTAAAGAAGTTAATAATTCAGAAAGAAGTACAGTAGCTTGTCGGTCAAAATGAAAAGTTTTAATCTTTTACATGCTGCTTGAGATAGTTTATTTGGGAGGTTTGATAAATGGGTTGCATTTTAAGAGTGTTCTTAGAAAAATTTCTTATGAAAAGCATCAATTGCAAATCTGAAATCTAAATACTTAAAAATGATGCCTGTTAAATTATTTTGCGTAATGTATGGGATGTTTGAGTTCTTGTGAAAGGCTAAAAGGGGTGTAAAGGAAGCAAATTTTTCAAACATTGTCAGACATTGTATAAAAGACTTCAAAACTCTGCTTAAGAAATGTTTTTCCATAAAATGTTTAGGTTATATTTTTACAAATGATTTGTTTTAAAGTTTAGGAACACGCTGATAAATAAAACATTATTTATAAGAAAAAGATGCATTTAAATAAAATATCTACTTAAGTATTTTGACAAATATAATATTTTATTTCATGCACGTTATTATTATGCTGAATTTTGCTTTCTACTTTTTGATTTAAACCTTATATATAAATTGGTAATTACAAAAATTCGTAGCTAATTATTTTATAAATCGCGTATTTCAATCATATCTAGCTTTGAAAAAGGTATATTTTTTTGTACTTCAACGAAACTTTTTCAACAAGAAGTGAAAAATGTTCAAAAGAACAAATTGTTTGTTAAATGTTCTAAATAAAAACAATGAAAGATCTCACTCACATACTTCAAAGTATGGATGGGCAAAACTATATATATAAAGCACATACACAAAATAATTTTTTTAAAAAAAAAATATAGTGCATTGCTAAAAATGTACTTAACACAGTGAATAAATGTAGAAATTAAATTATTCTAATTCAATGCTTGTTTTTTTTTAGAAAATTAAACTAATCATTGTCAATTAAGTATTAATTTCTCTGTATTTTAACTGAATACTGTAAGTAGAATAATTAGAATTGATCCTAATGTTTTTCTAACGCAAATCTAAAGCATTTTTGCACAACCCATATGATATCCCAAAAAAACTTTAAGGAATTCTGAAGATTTTCATATCCAAATTATTGATGACTGAAGATATGGACACCCTCTAACAGGGTAAGAGCTTAGTCACTAGATATTTGCTGTATTGAGTTTCTATTCGGTCTGAACCCATCACATGTAAATTAATGAGATATTGTATGACACTATCAACTGTGTTCCAAAGCTTTAATGATGTTTTTATGACTTAAATTAAGATATATAGCCTAGATTTTCTTTCATTCAAATTTCATTCATAAATAATATAATGGTACTTATCGTGAGATACAATATTCTAAATAATACTAAATTATGTTATTTTATTTAATCAATAAAATATCCTTTACCTTATGGATAAATTCAATTTATATTTTTAGTTTAAAATAATTCAGATTTGAATTTCAGAATAGAGAGCATAGAAAATATAATGCAATAACGAAACAATTTATGATAAATTTGTTGCTGACTAATATTAAAACTTAACTGCCTTGTTTTTATCATTTTATGTGATATTTACGTCTTTCTGCTATGACTTTTATTTTAAAATATATTAAAATAGAAATCGAAAAAAAATATATTATTAACATTTTGTTTATTGTGAATTTGACAATAAAAACTAAATTTCCGAGGTTTTTTATTTTGTATTAATCTTTTGTGAAAATTGTTACAAGTAAGTTGTAAAAACTAACTCTTCATTGTTATTTTATTAAAGCTCTCCTTGTTAATATAATATTTTTTGATATGAATAATTTTTTTTTATACAACAGGGAAACACGTTTAACACGAAAACGCTTAAGACGAAATATCGGTTAATACGCAATGGTACAATGGTCTAAGCCAACTATTATATACTTACATGCATTTTTTTTCTTAAAACGAAATGAAACTCGCTTAACACGAAGATATTTCCCTTCTGGAAATGAACACAATAAGGAAAACATCAATGGCGCAAGTTGGATTTAAGAGGGTTGTGAAATAAAAGAAAAGTGGTTTTTAATATTTCGCAAAAATGAGGCTAACTTGGCTTTGAAATATCCTAGGAATAACTTGTGGCACTATCTACTTTTGTTAATCTAATCTACTTTCCCCCTAAACTCCTACACAAACGTCACACAAAAAAATCTCATCTCTCATCGGTTGACTTTGGAACTCGATGACGAGTACATAGCAGTGTGAGTAAATATCAGTCAGTTTGTTTTTCGCTTATGTATTTTTTTTTCTATTTTAGAAGAATTTTTTAACGAGCATAATAGCAAAGAGCTTAAAGGGAAGGCAAACTTCAATTTCGTTTAAAGTGAAGGTGGAGCTTCTTAAGGCTGTTGATAAAAAATAGAAGACGAAAACCGAACGGAGTAAATTTTATCCCTAGCGTAAGTTGATGAGAGAGACCAAGCATGATGATTCAGACATGATTTAAGTTGATTCCATTCAAAACAGCAATATTTCATTTCAAAGACCATATAATGCTGATATTTTGTTTTTTAAGAAACCTGAAAATTTTGTACTAAATTTCATTAAGTTCTTGTGAATGTTTTTTTTCTTTGATTTTTATTAAATACATGCATATATACATGTATATGTAAATAAAATATACTCTGATGAACTTAAATTTGTTAATTATATGTTTTTTTTGTAGTATCCTGTAACACGAAAAAACATATCAGTCGCCTCAGTATCGTGTTCAACAATTTTCACCGTACTCATTTTATAAACTGTTATTTATTCAAAGCAACCATAAAATCAAATATCCTTTAACTTGTCCTTAATTTTTTATATCATGCAGAGAAGTTAGAGGAAAATTAGAGTATGGCATTACAACATACACAAGATGTATATCAACTTTCAAGCAGACACTCATTATGTAAGATATACACACGAAAAATATCTCTGACAATCGAATTTCAAACCTTGGATATAGCGATATATATATTTATAACAAGAAAAATAACAAGCAGGTGCACAAACTCGAAAATGATTTTTTGAAACCGAATTCGAATTTCAAACTTTTCTTATAGCAATATATATATATATATATATATATATATA
>BMAV01013463.1:22566-58494 GCA_019973955.1 Trichonephila inaurata madagascariensis | reverse complement strand
ATTATATTAACATTTGCTTAAATAAACAATGCGTGATAATTTTTAATTATTTATTGAATTACAACATAATTTTATTTATTATATTCTGACAATTGTTATATTTTACAAAAAGAGCATCTGGAAAATATACTCAACCCTTCACATTATAGAGGACGCGTTTTCTGGAAAATTAACTTTCTTAAATTTAGGTATTTTCTTAGGTATAGAGAATTTCTGATCATAGGTTTTAAAAAATGCCACTTAAAAATCTAGTATCTCTTTAAAAAATTTCAAATCACGCTGTTTCTGAACTTTTCTTTATAGGTGAGATTAAAATATCATCTTTTACATTTTTTTTAAATATAGTATATTAAGACAAACCATTCGGTAGAAAAACGTTAATATAAATACTGCCAATAAATAATTCAAAACTTTTTATTGATGAAAAAAAAAGTTAAATTTAAATAACAAATCCTCATTGATTAAACAAAAAAAACCCTTTAAATTTATACAGAATAATTCTTATAAGGACAAATGAAAACGATTATGAGTTGTGGAAAAGCGATGCATATTTTGGATGATAGTGCGCTTAAACACGTTTCTTTAACAAAAGATGATACATTTCGGGCAAAAATATAATTCTCCACAATTTATTTTCTTTACATAAACGTAAAAACAAAAATTTAATTTTAGTATTTCTTAAACTGTTATGCCTTACGAGTAAAGAATTCATCTGGATAAAATGGGAACTCTAGAAGGAAAGTTATTCGAAGAGAAAAAAATCAAGTATCGAGAAAAATATAATGATTCATATTTCACTCGTAAAATAAACGAGCGTTATCAATTCTGTTAAGAATCTCATCTAGAGAAATTTTTGGAAAACAATGGTTCTTTAACTCCAGTCCTTTTTTCCCCGTCGAATTTTAATCGAGCCGAAATAAAACTCCATCTACGATTTAAGCAGGAGAGAAAGAAATGCTATTTGAAAATTGAGGTTTTTTTTTCTCCTGGATTATCTTGTTTTTCTTGATTGCTTCTAGCTTTTATAACTCGGAAAAAACATTTATTACCAGAGAGAAATATCAGATGCAATCGAGCATGATGAATGAACATCTATTAGAGAACATGTTATTAGAGAGCCTTTCAATGTTCAAAGAATACTCAATGTTTAATGCAAATGTATGTTCTTAAGGATAGTAGTTTGTAACACAAAGCAATCTTCATTGTTATAAGAAACATCGCATTAGAGATACCGTAACGAAAGCTATCATTAGTTCCAAATCTTCTGTCCAAAATTCATAAAAAATGTACCTTCTTTGATTCGTCTCTTTTTTGATATTTAAATTTCAGTCATTTAGCTATTAGTTATGACAGGTATTTAGTGTTTTTCAATGTTAAATATTTTTTAAATGATAGTAGGGAAGCAAATGTTTTTTTTTCTTTCAAAGTTTTGATAATCGAGCACTTTTAATTATGTTGAATGCTGATATAAAAACTTATCTGTGCTACTATTCGTTTTTTTGTAAATGAAAGCTTGTAACATAAAGTGATTGTCATTGTTCTGAGGAATCCTTCATTAAAAAAAGAGAAGTATCATTTTATTCATTTCTACCATTTAATGAACCTTTAAGAGAGTTTTTTTCCTTTCCATTAAATATTTTTTTCTGGCTTATAAATTTATCATTCAGGTGTTTTGTAAGCAGATTCTTTTAATGCTTCTTCTTGAGTTAAATATATATTTTTTATAATAAATTGCGTGAAAGAGAGAAATGGGTTTTAGGAACCCGTGACAATTCTAGGAGGGGGGCGCGAGCATATTGAAAAGTCGAAAACAAAATTTTACTTAATTAAATTTGTTTGTTTACTTTCAGTAAATTAATAAATATATTCTGACACATAACAGAAAATAAAATACACATTTACACTGATATATTACACTTATAAATGTATCAGTGCTACACAATGTATTTTATAATTGATTTAACAGTACAAAGTTAAGAACAAGTTTAATAATTACCAATGACCCCATGGGCTTGTTATATATAAAATTATATACATAAATTAACACCTATCTTGATAATGTTTACTGTTTATAATTAATCCTTTATATAACTGTCGATTAAGAATTACGAGATTCGCTTCCCAATATCAATCGTTTTCCATAAAGACGAGGGAATGTGATGTATTGGGAGTGATAAGGAATAACGAAGCAAATAATCTGAAATAAGTAAATCCTTCGCAAATATTGTCAAGCTCCTTTTATTGCATCCCAAAGCCCTTAGAATAATTTTATGGTTAGCATTGCACAGAAAAGATTGTACTTTGGAAAGACGTATATATACGTCCAGACAATTAATGCTTTGACCGAGCGAGAAGTTTATACACGCCAGTGGCACTTAAAATGTTAAAGTCGTATTGTAGCTTTAGGTCAAAGTATAGTATTATTGAATTGAGTACATTGTTACTGTATGAGGGGGGCCCGATGAAAATTATGATTGAATATTGGGTCGCGAATATTGAAACTTTGAGCAGCACTGTTCTACATTCAACTTAGATCAAAATAAACAAATACACTCAAACGATAGGTCGAATTTCGGTAACTGTACATGTGATGATGTCAAGTATTGTAATAACTTTCTTTAAAAAAAATTTCATCAAAACGGTCCAGATTGTTACAACTTATTCAAAAAAGTTTGTAATTTTCCGATTTAAGACGTGTGTGCAGGGCAACGTCTGTCGGGACCACTAGTATTTATATATATATATATACATAAGAGGAGAGTTATTTAATAGTAGGAATTGAAAAAAGAGCATGGTTTGTCTGCATTGTTCTAAAAATGCAAACCCGGTTTGGCTAGTTTGGCTGAAAAACGGGTTTTCGACCCCAACTTTTGTCTCTGTTTTAACAGTTAGATTGTTACAACAATACAGACGAATCTAAGTTGGCATCAAAAACCAGTAATTAATTTAATTAAATTTAATTAATTCATATTTAAAAAAACATTAGGTGTCATCCACTACATGTTTAAAAAAATTATTTGAACTTGATCGGTTGAATAGAAATTATTTTATTAACGATTGAAAATTTGAACAATATAAATTAATATCTAGAGAGAGTGAGCTAATAGTAGGAATTGAAAAAATAACAGCTGCTGTGCAGCTCGTACAGCATACGAGGTTAACAGCAACCAAAGAATAATATTAATAATCGTAGATTATCAATAATAATTTTCACCACGTTCATTACTTTAACCATAACATACAGAATCCAACTAATTTAACTTTAAACTACTGTGTGTATCGTATATAAATCAAAAACTATAAAAACAAATGATTTAAGCGGGCAGAAAGATGATATCTTCCGATCTAACTATTTTATCTCAAATGATAAGCGAAAGATTAATGATTTCCTTTATCGCAGGCGACTTTATTGGCGAGCATATGATGGTTTGCCTCTAATGCGTGTGATGATGGGGGAATATTTTCCGCAATAAGCAATTAAACCATGTTTATAAATCTCTTTACCGTCTCAGATTTAGTGATTGCAGGAAATGCAATTAAAAGTAAATTAACACAAATGAGGTTAGAGGTATTTATTATTGTTTCTTCAGTAACCTGAAGCGTCGAAGAACAGGAAAGAAAACTCTCCCAAACTCAATTTGATAACGAAGGGATAATTTAATTATTTTATGTTGCAAGATGCGAAGCTCTTGGAGAGAAAGAAAAATAAAGTGCTTACGTCATCGGATACTAGCGATTGGAACTAATTATCATCTTTGTAACAGTCTATCAAAGTCCTTAGAAATAAATGTGTGCTTAAAATAATGTTTTTCTTAAAAGTTTAAGGATGTCATGTTTTTTATGTTGACAATGCTTTTAAAATAATTAAAATAAATAATAAAAAATATTAATTATCCAAGTTTGAAACTTTGAATGTCATATGAAAATGAAACAAATTTTGGAACATATGTTAAAACAAATCAAATGTAAAAATGAAATGACAGATTAAATTTAAGTTTAAAAATAGGAAAATATTTAATATTAAGCTACATGGTATAAAATGGTAATACTTCCTGAAGTTTTGTTACCTAGGAATTACTTAAAATATAGTCTGTAATGGTGACCATGGTACGTAAGTCGATATGCTTTTGGTCCGGCACTATTTTAAATTTTGGCATCATGCACACACACTGTTATCCATTCAAATGCAACACCATGAATGTAACTTCCTGACCACATGACTTAATGAAATTTGCAACTTCTTAGTATTTTTAGTACATGTCTACATCTTGGTTATCTGTAGCTCAACCAACAAATTGAGAAATGTTCTTTTGGAATACTGAAAGGTTTTTCAGGCCACAGTTTTGTAGGTTTCGTAAGGGGAAACGAGTCTCATTCTAGTACCTTTTTAAGGTTAAACGAAAAATAATTGTTGCCTATACTAATATGGATTACCCTTCCGAGATATCGATAATCATGTTGGATATATCCAAACACAAGTGATGCGGATTAGTAATCGATGAAAGCAGAAGAGGACACCATAGCATAATTGCATTAGACTAGAAACAACACAACTGCATCAACTTCATTCCACCACAATACATGGTGATAGACGTTCAGTGAACATGGTAGTCATAGATTGCTATCTATGTCAAGACTTATATAACCTTTGCTTTCAAGGCATGAGTATTGAAAGACAGATAAGGTCAACTGAATGGCAAGGCAATATTTTCTTACAGATAAAGAACATTTTTACCTTCAAAACCATGAATTAAAGTCTAAAGACACGATGGAGAGTATTTGCATAGCTGTCATTCTCCAAGTATTGTTTTTAGGGTGGTATAAGATTTTACATACTGTTTAATACACGCGTATATTTTAGGCTTAACTGGTCTTCAATATTTTGAAATATTTACTTTATTACTTTTTCTAGCACCATTATACATAAACTTTATGCTGAAAGGGGAAGGTTAGGATCCTATAAAGCAACTTTAACTTCCATCGCTGTTCTTATTTATTGACTGATTTAAAAGGTATAAGAGTTTTGCATTTTGCTTATCTGACTTATATATATATATATATATATATATATATGTGTGTGTGTGTGTGTCTCATACTCTATGTTATAATACGATAGGATGCTCTAGGTTCTAATATGATAGGATTCTTAAGGCTCATGAATGGTTGTAGCTGATTGGACCGGATGCTTAAGTATCTATCGCCTGACAGAATTATTTTCAGGCGTATCAGGGTTGCCATATCCAACAACTGCACAGGTCCAGTACCATCACAGAGGCTCCACAAAGTGAACAATTTCCTATTAACATGCAGGTTTGAAGTATTCATGAAAATGTCCCCATACCCATGCACGTTTGGTACAACTGGAAACGAGACTCATCAGACAAAGCAACGTGTTTCGAATCAACACCAGTCTAATAGCGGGGAAGTAAAAATATTTGAGCCACACTGCACAGGAACGGTGCTAACGCAGAACTCAAAATTCCTACATGCCAAATAGCACCAAACTTCACTAATCAATGAATTGTAATAAACGAAGCCCTCTCTTCTTAGGTGTTACATTTCCTGGATGATGCAACGGAAAGTCTCGTAATTTTATCACTCAAAATCAGCTCTCAAGACCATTTGCAATAGAGATACGATTCTGACACAAGGCATTATCATTCTCCTCTGGCTGAGTATATTCTAGTGGATCCCTGACCACATAGGCATTGTGGGTAATGAATGCGTGGATGTAATCTCTAACCCGACACTTCTCGCAAAGGATGTGTCATACTTACCGACTGAAGTTTTCCAACGCTCCTTCTAAACCGTTATTGGAAAAGAATTTTTTCTCGTGTAGCTGACTTTATGGTCATATCCTCTTTGAGGGATCTTAGCTTGTAGGCGAATTCTAAACATATAGTTTTGGATACCACTCCTTCGGGTATGTCACATCCCGCACGTGAATCGCAGTTACAGACCTGAATGCATGAGCACGTTTTCAATGTTCCTTATGCTATGGCGTATTATTGTAGTCATGATGAAGAAATGTGATATTTAAGTAATTTAATATATACAGTATTTATAATAGATATGATAAAACCGTATTTTCGGATGAAGAAATTCTCTTCGTGGTTATGTTGAGGAAGAATCAAACAATGAAGAGTATAACAGCAAGTATGATTCCTCTACTGAAATTGATCTAGATTTAGAAGAATGAGACACGGTTGAAAATAAATGTTTTATTTGTAGAGCCACAAAAACATTCGGGAAGAACGTAATTTTAAAGGAGATAACTTGTACACATGTTATTCACTTTCAGATGAACTTTTGAAGAAAAAAAACTATTGCTGGGTATCAATAAGAGAAAATAAAAAAGAAATTCCAAAATTTTTGAATTTAAAGAATACAGAAGTTTACTCCTATATGTTTAGTTTTAAAAACATACAGATTAAAAAAAATTAAGATCCAGTGAAAACATCGCATTCACTCACGACGAGATTAAAGGAGTGTACAAACAATGTACTGACGAGATTAAAGGAGTGTACAAACAATGTACTGACGAGATTAAAGGAGTGTACAAACAATGTACTGAATGTCCTTATAAAAAGAACAGAAAAACTAAATTTACGTATGAAAAATGTAACAAACATATTGAATTTTCTACTTTTCTTCCTTTTTAACTTTTGTATACAAATTTTACGGTAAAAATAGAATGTCAACTCCCTTGAGTATCAGATACCCTGCGCAAGAGCTTTCCGTCATTTTTTTTCGCCCGAGTGATGCCGGGTTAAGTTAGCTTGGGATTTGAATCCGTCTTCCACTGTCACGTCGAAGGATGCAAACGTGGTCACTAAGAGCAAAATTTCTAATCATTTCTCAGAGCTCAATTGCCCTGGAAATTTGTCGTCTACAGTAGCAAAACTCCCTAGGGTTATTTCAACGATATCAAAATATCTCCAGATCATTCCAGATCTTATCCCATCTACAGAAATTGTTCTAAAACCCAATTAACACCAGACTATGTTTTTGGCTGTAAGGCTGTTTTCGCATCTCTTTTTAAACTTGATGCATGACCATAAGACATTCATTACAGTCCTCAAGCTCCAGACATGGCCTCGATTATTATTTCGGCTTTGGGACCAATAAAGAAATGCTCTGATTCCATAGATAACACAAGAAGACTGTACAGGAGTTGGTTCTTGGCTATGGATGATTGATGAATGTTTATCATTGATGGATGTTAAAGATTCCACACGCTGACACATGTTAATGTTGAAGCATTGAACTTCTTGGAAATTTGAGGAAGTGTTGCTCATTTTTCTTGTTAAAGGATTCTTGTCGGTCGCTGATGGTCCCATTATTTTGAAGGCCTTTTCCGACCACACCGATGTTGAGTCACTTTATCCCAATACCCTATATTCACTGAGTACTCGTAAACAGCTGTACGCGAAAGTTCAAGTGTCATCGCAGTCTTGGAGATGCAATGACCCTTCTCTCATACGCTGACTATAATACAACATTCAGTTTCACTGAATAATTTACAGAGTAACAGTAGTAACTGATCTATCAAATTTACCAGAGATTTGTTGTTTTATATAGGAGTTTCCAACTGCACACATCGCGTTACATTTGAGGACGTACCAGGCCTTCTGTCCTCCAGCGCATGCGTATACATATGTGTATTACAAATTCTTAAACATTTTCATTATAACATAGTAACTGAAGAACATTGCATATCTAAGTTAATTACACTAATTTGTTTCCAATTTTTATTCAATTTTTTCATATTTATGCAGAAAACATTTTTTACGTTTATCAAAACTTTGTAAGCTGCCAGAAAATTCTGCTAAAAACTATTTTATCGAACTTAATAACAATAAGTTTAAAAGATCACACTCTGATGAGCTCTTGATGTTCACTTCATGTCTTTTAGTTATAAATCATTTTTGTATGAATCCAACTGCTTTAAGATACTTAAAAAATGGGAAATAAAAAAAAATGCTCTCATGAAAAAAAGAACGTACACAACAAAATCACGTGTCGCGTGGGTATTTCTTGAAAAAAATTTCGATTTTTAGTTCATAACCAAGTAATACTTTACAACGCAAAAACGCTTGTCGTAGCGAAATTTTAAGCATCTATCTTCGTAGTTTTCTTTTAGCACTTGAAGAAATGTTCCACGAAACCTTTCACGGAGCCTTTACCATCAATCAAAGTGTTCCCTAGACAGTGACTTCCAGCAACTACTTTTTAAAAATATTAGCTGTAGTTGGAAAACTTAGAAATAATAGATGTTTTTCCTTGGATTAAATCATCTGAATGCTTTTTTTTGTATTTGAATTTTTGGTCCAGAAACTTCAATGGTCCTCTTGGATTCCGGCTGGAAGATTAAGTGGTTGTAACCTTAGTTTTCGGGACATAAGTTTTAAAGAGCTATCTGTTCTGTGTCCTCCTCTGATAGAAAATGGTTGACGGTTGTAAAAAAAAAATGTTTTGTTAAAGAGTTTTGTAAAAATGTTGTATAAAGAGTTTGTACGCTGCTTTAAGTAGGATTAAGTTACCATTTATCAACTTGATGAGGAGTTATTTTCTAAAGTCTTATTCTAGTATTCTAGTTACCTTAGATAAGTAAAGATTATCTGTTACTTTAATAATTTTGAGATTTTTGACTTTTTTAAAGTATGTATTACAGAATTATAATGAAGCTTATTTGTTTTACTTTTTGTTGTTATTTTGATATCTTTTGTTACTTTATTTCAATTTCCAAGAAGAGCTTAACCTAAATTGGATTTTTTTTTCATTAAAATGTAAGTGAAATGAAATACTTGTTGAAGAGAAGTAAGATATTTGTGAATTTCCTTTATTTTGTTATTTAAGTAACCTATTTTTGAGGTGTTGTGGTTGTGACTAATGCCAAATGCCTGACAAAGTCAGATCGAGGCCCGCTAAATTCATCGTGGCTAAGGTCTAAAATTTTTACGCCTGTCGTTAGCCTTAGCTTTTAGCACCATGCAGGTGACAGTACGATTTTTCTCGGTTCCACCCCAATTTGGAGGAAGGAAACCCTGGGAGTGGCCATGGGCTTCCCACCTCTCTTCCCCTTCCACAAACCACACGAGAGGACTTGCAGCTCGACTGCTATTTAGAGTATCCCCATGCCTCAAAGGTACCATACATTTACAAATATCCATGTCTTATCCGGAATTCGAACCCAGTCCCTAAAGCACCACAGTCAGCGTTCTTAACTACTATACCGGTTGGGCCGTGGGTAGCCTAGTGGTGAGGGCATCGAACTCCAGACCGGAAGGCCTGGGTTCAATGCCCGATACCACTAAATACCCTCCTAGTACACACGGAGTACGTGCTCGTTAAATCAGTGGGTCCAAAAGTCTTGTGGACTGATCACGAGTGCAGAGAACTGGAGAATATTTCCCTCTCATTCAGTTCCATGCCAAAATTGTGGAGGTGGAGATAAGTGGTGTCGCCATCTATCGTCCCTTCGGAGAATTTGCTAGCTAAATCGTACTGTCACCTGTATGGTGCTCAAGTCACTAGGCCAACGACAGGCGTACTTCTAGCCACTTGCCATGATGAATTTCGTGGGCCTCGTTCTGACTACGTCAGACAGGTGGCATTAACCACAACACACATTTTAGAGGTAAATTATATCACACATATAGTTATGCAACATATGAGCATATACATATATTATGGATAAATAAGAGTGGAATACATTAAGAGAGAGAGAGTTTTAATTTTTTTTTATCTTATAATAATTATAAATATCTATAACAAATCTATAATATCTTATTTTTATTATATTATAAATATCCTATTTTTTTCAAAATTTTGATTAAGAAGTACACGAAAATACGCTCCTCTAGCTTTTCGAAGCTTTGCCGAACTAAAAAAAAGTCCTATTTTGAAAAAAATACACGTGGATATCTAAATTTATGATACTTATACTTCTACAACAAAATCTCGCGTGAGATTAAAAATGTAACACCAAGAGAGAATGTTTAGATAGTTATTCTCATTTAAGGTTAGCGTTACTCATCAAATAATGCAAATGATGTGAAATGCACTGCTCTGCTGCACTTATAGGATAAGGAGCCTAAGTTGTAGGTAATATCCGTGCAGTTAATCTGACAAGGAGAGGGAATTTTTTTCTTGAGTCAAAAGAATGTGTAATATCAGAAAATGCCAAGCTATCTCCAATGGAGACAACTTTAGCAGACAAACAAGATAGATATTGATTAAAACTGAGGTATGTTTTTCATAACGTCAAATTTCAGTTGACACACATTTAGACGCATTCATGAAGCACCTACAATTGCAAAGATGATTGAAACAAGGAAATAGGGAAAATATGTGAAAAATTGGGGTGTCCAGAGGGATGTCAGTAAGCGCTGATCAACGTATCTACCGACACATAGTACAGGCCCTTCAAATTAATTCTTCTATAATTTTGTAGCATGTTTAGGATATATTTGATGTTCCGATATTGACCAGAATTATTACCCATTAATTGCTTGCTAGCGGCCTGTATTGCAAAAGATTGCCATTGAGCTTACAACACAAATGACTTCGTTTGTAATGGTGGCGGGGGAGATTTACATGGACCAAGGATTGGCACAAGGTCATATCAAATGAATCACTTTCCTATTTGTCTAATGAAAGCCACCACGTATAATTGATGGAGGTACACGTACATGGTGAATATTCCCAAATGGCCCAATTCGTGGAATATTTCATTGCATGGCAACACGAGATAATGCGTACATTATCACCTCTGGTTTATTTATAAGGCAGTATGAAGATCCAACTATACTTGATCCATCCAGTCATTCATTTAGGGACCTGCGACATTCACTTTCTTTTGGTGGTAGATGGGGTGGCATACATCATCTGTATACATAATCCAACGTATTCTGCAAGGTGTATAGATATTTCTCTGGCTATAGCTGCCATTCTTTTCTTTCGCCATTGAATAAGTCAGGGACATCATTGGACTTTACTGGCACCTCGTTCAGAAGACGAACCACGGAAAATTTTGATAAGGAATAAAAAATCATCCCTCAGGATGCCGTTCGCACTCTCACTAATTATGCGCTTAGAAGTGTTACTTCATGTATTATCATCGACGGTAGATTTAGAACCTACTAATCTGATGATACTCTTACCCTCTTTTACTTGTATCATTAGAAATTAATGTCATGATTTGTACGCATCTGTCTCTTGCTGTTTGCCGAATTTCTTCAATTTCTTGATACTTTTTTGTGTTGCATTTTCGAAACTACTAAGTATTTAGATATGTGTATTCTCATGCATATGTACACTGATATTTTTTTTACGTTTTCAGCTGCATATTTAATAGCTGCTTATTCCTGTAGTCAATAATTATCACAGAACAGAAATTAATCTCTCCGAGATGTTGTATCCATATTTATTATTCCATTTTTCAAAAGTCATCCCTTATGTATTTTGCTGATTAATAATTCAGGAAAAGCCCAATTTTCCAACCCAAACTGCTGCTAAAGTATCTCTGACAATCATTAGGATATATTATTTTAGGATAATAATTATTGTTTCTCTCTTGGCAGTGATATTATTTTGTTTCATATGCGTGAGAAATAGATAAATCCCATAATTGTCCTCTTCCTATCGTAACTGAATGGCAAATGACGCAAAAATACTGTACGTTTGACGATCACATCGACAAAACGGTTTAAACTAGTCAATACCGATCTTCGTAACAAATTTCTCTTGAAACTGGTTTTAAATAGAAATCGAAGTGAAAGGCCAATTTTTTTGAAAAACGAAACTAGTCTCATTTAATTTGTTCAGTAATATTGGAGTTTCATTTCATTACTATAATAAAATATCCCTTGATTTTTCTTACATACAGGAATATTTATATATTGATCAACATTTTTAGTATTAGTAATTTTAATACACTTCTGGCCACCGTAAATGCAACACCAAGAAAGACAAGAGATAGCACAACAAAATATATTTTGTAGATAACATGTTGACCGATTATCAAATGATTAAATTTATAGACTTCTGTGAAGTGTGGATCCTGCCAGAATCATTAGCCAGAGTAGCCTCCATTGTTGGAGATCACCGCTGCCACACGCCAAGGCATTGATTCAAAGAGACTTTGGATGTGTTCTTGGGGTACATTAGACCAAGCAGCTTCCACACGTTGCCAAAGTTGATCTGGTGTGGAAGCTGGGGGTGTAAACTGGGTCAATCGTGGAGCAACCATGGACCACATGTTTTCTATCGGCAAAAGATCCGGAGAGCACGCCGGCCAGGGAAGCAATTCAATCTGGTGATTGACGAAGAACCTTTGGATAATGCATGCCACTTGTGGTTACGCGTTATCTCGTTGAAATATGGCTGTGGCCAAGCCCTGAAGATAAAGGACAACTGGCTCCAACACCTCGGAGATCTAGCGCTGGCTGTTTAAAGTACCGGCAATGCGTACTAGAGGAGTGCGAGAGTGATATCCAATACCGACCCATACCATGATACCCGGTGCAGGACCAGTGTGGTGGTGCATAACCCAGCTGTTCAGCATCCTCTCTCCACGTGTCTCCAGACTTGAATCCTACCATCGTGGTGTTGCAGACAGATGCGTGACTCGTCAGTAAAGACAACTTCATTCCATTCTGCCACCCACATTCTTCTTTCATCGCACCATTGGCGGCGAAGACGTCTGTGGTTTTGCGTCAAGGGTAGACCAAACAATGGACGGTTTGCGGACAGACCCCTCTGCGGTAAACGGCTTCGAATGGTACGTGCAGACACTGAATGATGCATTACAGACTCTATGTGCTGTGTTATGGTTCGTGATGTGACTGAGTGATCCGTTACTGCCATGCGCACAATTTACCTGTCCTCACTTGAAGTGGTGCACTGAGGTTTATGCGATCGACCACGTTGATCCGTCGTACCCTTTTGCATCCAACGGATACATATCCGCATTACAGTTGTTTGGTTTCGTCCAACACGACTACCGATTTTCCTGAAAGATAATCCACAATCTCGGTAGGCCACTATTCTTCCTCTGTCGAATTCGGATACTTGATCAAACGTGATCGCTGTTTTCTACGAGTCATAACTGATCGTTTTTTGAAAAAACCACAAGGAAAACACAATTGCTGAACTTGAAATCATCGAAATTTTCAAGCCTTAAATAGCACATTGAGGTGGCACCACAAGTGCGCGTGATGTGTGTCTGTGCTGAAATTCTAATCATTTGCATATCTCACCTCCGCAAATGCATGTTGTAAATTTCATGTTATTTGCATGCTTCCTTCAGGGTGTTGCCTTTACGGTGGCCAGCAATGTAGTTTAGTCGAAATTATTTTAAAGATCTTTCATATGTGTTGAAGTTACGGTTGTAATCTCAACAATTTGTAACTTTTTGAAGTTACCGTAGAATCCTTTCAAGCTACCTTTTTTAATTTTGAGGTATATTCGCCGTATAACGCGCTCTCCCTTTTTTTGAGAAGAAACCTGAAATGTACTAACGTGGTGCTCTTATGTTTTTAAGTCATTCATTTGAGGTATTATCCCAGGTTTTTGAAAAATAGTATACTTCTAATATTTGCAACTCTTTAAGTTCATAAAGTATGTCGTTTTAAAAAAAATACAATATTTCGACATATATAGAAGTGAAATTTTCTGAATGCTCACATATTTTTTATTTTTTTTTTATTTTTATAGCTATCATTTTATATCCGGTGTATAACGAGCACCCCTAAATTTCTATTATATTTTTTATGTTAAAAGTGCATGTTATACGCCAGATTTATGGTAAATGCTTCCAAGATACACAAACTTCGTGTTTCTGATCCTGATAAACACTGAAAATTGAAAGATCAAGTAAACTGCAAAAAAAAAAATACAGATCCGAAAACACAATTTTTTTTGAAATGCACTATCAAGGAACATTCTATTTGGAAAACATGTTAAAAATTTGTTACCATACTCAAGAAATACATGTTTAAGAAGTTATCTAAATTCCCGTTTAAAGGATTAAAAAATGGAAAAATAGTAAACAAAAAGACTTGATAACTATTTATTTAATCCACTTTAAATTTTAATTCTTTTCCTTTTATCCAATTTGAAATTGTTACTTTAAATAATTACTTTTTTAACGCCAGGTATTAATTTCCCTAACTGCAATTTATATTCAAATGTTTTATATTAAGTAAAAATGTGTGCTTTGATGTGTAAAAAGTCTTTAAATCATGTAAAATATTTCGTATCTGAAATTTTAAGTGATATATAATGCTCAATAAGAATGAGTTTTCATTTAATAAATACGTCAAGATGTGGTTAATCAGTTTTAAAACGATTCGAATTCTCTAGGTCAACCATCAATTTAGTTTCAATAATTAACTGAAAATAATATTTTCTTACATAAGAAAAAAACTAAAGAATATCTAAAGTAATCCGATTTAGAGATATTCAAAAATGCTGACAAAATGTATACGCCATTTTGATAATTTGCTAGAAAAGGTGGTTTCTTTCTTTACTGAGTGGTATTGACAATAACAAAGTAATATGAATTGTGAAACAAAATCACAGAAGCAATATGTTTCATTTAATACTCGAAATATAGGAGAGGAAAAATTATCTTTCTGTGTAATTAAATAAAACAACGCGGAGAGATACAAGCAAACAAAATATTATTATTTTGTATAATGGAATCCAAAGCTAATAATTGTTTACATAATTTCTTTGCTTCAAAATATATGTATCTTCGGCAATGTTTTTGTACCTAATTAAAATAAGCAGGACAAAACAACCTTGTAAATAAATGAAATTTATTCAATGTCATAACAAAGAAAAAAAATTCCAAAGATAAAAAAGTAACACCATAATACTCTAATATTAAAAAAAAGTATTGATTATTGTTTTTCTGTGATGAAGATAAATTGAAGTTCTCTATTTTCTTAAACAGTCGAGTTTATCAGAACAAAAAACAAAAGCCGCATAATTAACGGCATTGATAGAGAGTTCTGAAGCGTAAAAATACAAGTAATAACCCTCTCAAACCTCACGCATCTGTAGAAAAAAATTGAAGAAAAGAAAACAATTTTTTTTGCATTATGAAGAAGCGCTCGGATGCATAAAAAGCCCAATCAATTACCACAATAAATAAGCACTTTTCCTTAAGAGCCGCTTTACATAGTTCTTACACTCTTCCATAAATTTTTCTTTAGAAATGCATTCTGGTGTTGGGCCGTCATCTAAAGAAGGAAATCTCCGCCTTCAGAATCCTTCTATGATAAAACAGCTTCTCACAAAGGAGATTGTCAAGCTTTATTGCTGTAATAAACATCCAATACTTCCGCCGCAAACAAATTTATTGATTTTTGTGTGGTATAACAGCTACCAATACTGTGTTGGCTAACAAAGACGGACTGGGACATAAAAAATGGAAACAAATAACTGTAGTAAAAATAATCGAGAAAAGTAAATGATAAAATTTGTCTTGGACTGAGGTTGCAAGCGAAGTAATGAATTGAGACTAAAAGGAACCATTAAGTAAAAGCTGACTAAGAAGTAAATTATCTGCAACCATAGCACATTTTTGAATAATCTTTTATTTTTTAATATTTTAGATAGGTACATTAAATTTTATGTTTTAAATGCGCTGAAAGTGATGTTGGGATCTTGGACTTTAAATCCTTGGAAGAAAAGTAATGAAAATGAAAATAAGAAAGCAAATAAGATTTCTTTTAAATTTCAATTAATTTTTAATTTTTAATAATATATTATTTTAATATTGCCTTTTATAACAAAAATCTTTTCAATTATTTAGAAAGGAATCAAAACAACACTAATAATCTCTAAAATTATCTTAAGTAATAAAAAAGAATTTTTTTATTTTATTTCATTCACAATGCAGAGAAATCGCTGAAATGCTTTCATGCCAAATAACTTCACACTAAGTGTGGAAATTTTGATCATTAATATATCATCTCAAGGAATGGATTCATAATTTGGTAATGATTTATAATTTTCAATCCGTTTTCAAAGTTATTATTTATGTTAGTCTACGCAAAAAAGCACGGATTACATACCATTATTTCCAAATACAAAGCATAAAGTAATCTTATTAACACATGCCCCTCATCTTGGGCATTAAGAATATAATACATATATTACCCATTAATTTTTAATTAAAAAAACTACACTCATGCAGTTCATGAATTTTCAAACATTTAGATAGTAAACAATTATTAATCAATACTGCTTAAACTGTTACACTTTCATAAAATATTATACACTGAAGTGCCACTGAATGAGGGATACCGATTTAGTAACGAGTTGAGCCTCTTCTTACCTTGATAACGGCTACTACACGACGGGGCACAGATTCAACAAGTTTCTGGAAACATTGCACAGGAATGACTTGCCTAATATTGGCTAAAGCTGTTAATAATTCAGTAAGGTTCGTAGGTGCAGTGTGAAGGCCTTTCACGCCTTGTTCCCAAACCTCCAAAAGACACTCAATAGGATTTAAGTCTGGGCTTCTAGGTAGACAATTTATGAAAAAGAATACTCATCCGACCAACCAGTAGCCAACCAGGTCTTGTGAAAGATGCAGTTGTCTTGCTAAAAAACTCCATTACCGTGCGGAAAACAGAACAGAATAAACGGATGGAGGTGATCGATCACCCTGCAACTCTATGCACGGAATTGCATTGAGGGAGATTGGTATATGCACCAAAGATCTCAAACATTGCCACAAAAAAGCACCCAGACCCTGTCTGAGCCACCATGCCCTTGTACAGTACCAACCTGACATGCAAGATCCGTGGCTTCATGAGCCCGATGCCATATTCCTAGCCTTTCATCGGCGTCATCGGAAATCGTGACTCATCACTCCATGCTACTCGTTTCTTGTCTTCTACACTCCAGCCTCTTCGCTTTCTTGTCCAGGCAAGACGTGCAGCTTGATGACGAGCATTGAGCAATGGTACTCTCGTAGGTCGACGGCTCCAGAAACCCATACGGTGAAGCGAGCGTTGCACAGCCCGTTTACTGACTGTACGACTGGCACCGTCATTTAACTGGGTAGTAATTTGAGCTAATGTTTGGCTTCGCTGGCTTCTTACTATATGTCTGAGCTGTCTCTCACTACACACTGTCTAGGCTAAATGTCCTTTGCAGTTTGCCCGATCGCCAGTTTTTTGCCCACCATCCATGTATTCTTAGTATATTATTGACACTATCGCCCTTGAAAATCCTAGCTATCTGACGATTTCGGAAATTGAATGACCCATACTTCACACACCTACGATTTTCCCACGATTGAAAGCGTCTAAATCGGCAGTTTACCCATACTGGGAATTCCAACAACTAATTCAGAACAATCACATTACCCACTATATATGCAGTTTCCACAGTGCCCTCACTTGTGCATGAATGATGCGTATTACTACACAATTTGCAAAGCCCTTGCTATCCCTAATTCAGTGTATTTCAATGTAACATGGTTATCTATAGCTCAAAACAATGAGATTATTTGTCTGTAACCCTTTTTATATTTCTGATGTGAAACTAGTTCAAATTAAATTAAGAAAGGCTGCTTTCGTTTTATTAATAGCCCATAATTTTTTTTAAAAAAAATATTTAGGCATTCTGTTTTGATACCCATACGTAAAGGTCTATAATAATGTTATTTTGCAGAACTTCATTTTCACACACAAACATTCTTCCTTTTTGAAATTTCTAATGCTTCAAGCTAGTCCGACTGTAATTGTTGATACATGAAAATAATTTCAAATTCTTACCTCCACATAGACACATTCAAAGTTACCAGATTCAAGTTGTGTGAAATAACTAACTAATTTCTTTTGCACTTTTGTCAAAATGAGGAACAATATATGCTTTATATCATAATTTAATGTAACATTCTATGTTTATAATCCAACTCAAATGTTTATCAATGCATCAATAATAATGTTGCTTTAAAAAAAGTACATTCTCTCTCTAACATACACATTCTGTCGTTTTGAAAATAATTTTAACACCAATTCAGACGCAATTGTCGAGTGTGTAAGCGAGGGACGTGTGAAAATAATATCAAATTCTTACATCAATACATAAACATTCGAAATTGACTACTATTAGTAGTGTAAAAAAATAATGAGCTGCTGCACGTTTGTCAAAAATTAAAACAATATTATTTATATTATAATGATATCAATGTAATAGTCTATATTTATAATAATACATAAATGTCTGTCGATATGTCAATAATGAAGTTGCTTTGAAGATGTACATTGTTTCTCACACACATACATATACATTCTTCCTCTTTGAAGCAATTAATACGTCAAGCCAGTAAGTAGTTTTTGATGTATTGAAATAACATGAAATTCTAAACTCAATATGGTAACATTCAAATTTTTGTGTAATAGAATAAAGAGTTATGGCTATACAGAGAAAGAGTAATTTATTCTATTTATTCAACTGCATTGTGTAGTTTTAATGTTTTTAAATTTTGCTAATGATCTGATTTTGAGAACTAAGCTCTAACTGGTAAATAAAATATAACTAAGTTAAGTTTGAAAAAAAGTATTTTAAATTATAAGACGTTAGCTCAAAAAATGGTTTTTAATTTTATCAAGTTTACAGGAAGCTTTGTTTTATTAAGTTAGAACAAAATAAAGATGAAGACTCTGAAAAAAAAACCAAATTAGCTTTATTTATTGTTAATCTTATTGTTTGTTCTTTTAGTAGTGCCTTTAACTTGACTTCTGTCTTCTTAATATTATTAAGCTCCTGGGATCAGGCGAAAACTGATCTAAATAGCTTAACGTAATCTAATTTATTTCTTAGCTTGAAAGCTTCATCAAGTTTCTACGTAATAGGATCTAAGTTATTACTCATTGTCTCTTTACACTGTCCTGTTTATTTCACAGTTACCCAATTGAAAAGTTAATACAAGTAGACAGCTAAGCCCTTTAAAATTTATCAAGTTTCTAAAGAGAAAATGCTTATAAAATTATGTAATAGAAAATTATGATGTATATAATTATAGAAAAATTCTTTAGGCTTGTGATCATCGTGAAAATAAATCTCTACATTAAAATAAATTAATTAAAAAAATGTTTACTGTTTAATATAGATGGGGAAAGGGAAGGGAATCATGAAAGAAACAAATGAAAAAGAAATTAGAAAAGGGGGAATATAAGCAGATGGAAATGGAACATTTTTGTAAAAGATGTGGAAAAAAATTAAAATTATAGATTCCGAAATCAATCCATTTATTTTGAAATACAAATGCTTAGAAAACTTTTCATTTTTCATAAATAAAAAAGATATGCATGTAGGCATGGACTTCCAAATAATTAAATGAGTATTAGAATTTATAAAATACTCAAAAAGTACTGAAACTTTCTTTGGATTTGCAACAATGTGAACAGAAAGATAAAATAGTTATTTTTATACACAGTAAAAATCATTTAACACGCAAGTAAGGGGATTGAAATATGTTTTCATGTTAAAGGATGTTGCAAAATAAATAAATAAATAAAATGATATATTCAACAAAATCAAGTTTATTACAGTACATTTTATTTATGCGGATATGTAGATATGCTTATATTGAATAAATATCAACAATAACGTGATGAAATTTAATGCAAAATATTCTCTTTTAAGAAACAAAACATTTTCTTAAGATTTTGGAAAAGAATGTGTTATCTTTCTTTGAATTATCGTTTTTACTATCAAATTGTTCTTTGTCGTTCATTTTATTATTCATTTCCCCATTGAAATGCGCATCTAAATAACTACCAATACTTTTCATGATGTTCCTCATTTCGGATGTTTTGGGAACAAGAAATGCGTTATTGATTTCATTTTTGTCGTTGGAATCTGCATCAATGACATTTTTTGAACTTCGAACAAACTCCCAAATAGATCATGTCACAGGTTACTCTGAGGGTATTTCGAAACCAAGCTAGTCTCCTTTCTTCGAAACATGTGAAAGCACTTCTCTTTCATTTCACCCCCCACCCCTCTTAAATCTTGCCTGCCCAGCTGGTGTTTTCCGTATTTCGCTCATTCTCAGAAGCAAAACTTCGTGTTAAGCGATTTTCGTTTCGTGTTAAGAGAAAAAAATGGATGAAAATACATATTAATATATCAGGACCGTCAAATAGTTTCGTGTAAAGCGTTTCCGTTGTGTGTGTGTGTGTTAAACGTATTTCATTGTACTTAATTTAAGAATTATCTTATATATTCCGGAGTATAATGAGCATTTTTTTAACACAAAAAATAAGATCAAAATTTACGAGTGCGTATTATATGTGGGATATAAAAAGCTATAAGGATAAAGAAATCAGCATAATGAATTTGTTTCCTGCATAAATCTTAATACGGCTTATTTAATGGAAATGACACACCTTATGAAATCTCATTATTGGATAACACTCCCGTTATATATCTTCAGGTACATTATCGAATTTTAATTCCTCTTCACCATTACTTTTTACTCTGATCCATAAGAAGATAACCATATTTCGTTCCACCAAGATTGTCAAATGAAGTACATTTTATTTTAAATGACTTATGAATTTTGTCAAGTTTACTTTCCTTCCATGCTTTTATTATATTCAATCATGCAATATTTCTATACTTCAAAAAATAAGAGTATTACACAGGTACATTTCAGGATGTTTCATTACAAAAGAAAAGAGGCGCGCATTATAAGACGAACGAATCCGAAACTTTAAAAATGTAGTTTGAAAGTATGGATATACGTTATCTACAGATGCGAGTAATTTATATAACTTTTAAATTGAAATTTCTAATGTAATTTTCTTTCTTTCTAATGTTTCATATTTTATTAATGTAAATGGGAATCGAAAGATAACAATAAAAATAATAAAGTTTAATATATAAAGTGTGAACACACAATGAATAAAGGGGTAACTGAGAGGCCGTGGGTAGCCTAGTGGTTAGAGCATCGGACTCTACACCGGAAGGTCTGAGTTCAATGCCCGATGACACCAAATACCTTCCGAATACACACGGAGTACGTGCTCGTTAAATCAATGTGTCCGAAAGTCTTGTGGGCTGAATCACGAGTGCAGGGGACTGGAGAAAATTTCCCTCCCATTCAGTTCCATGCCAAAATTGTGGAGGTGCAGATAGTTGGTGTTGCCATTTATTGTCCTTTCGGGGAATTTCACCGATCTAATTCGTACGGTCACCTGTATGGTGCTCAAGGCCTAGGCCAAAAACTAGGCGTAATTCTAGCCCCTTGCCACGATGAATTTCGTGGGCCTAGTTCTGACTACGTCATACAGGTGGCATTAGCCACAACTACGACTCTGAATAAATCTACAAAACATAAGAAACATTAAATAAAACTATGATGTTTGTTCTCCATTAACACATAACTTAACTCAGAGGCGCAACAACCCATGAGGACCAAGGACTATTGTACCTATTTCAGTATACTTGACCTTAGACTCTGAGATGCAAGAGCAGATGTTCCTGTCAAGTGGTCAGAAACATCTGATGTGAAACCCCCAGTGTTAAGTTCCCATGCAGACTTGGTACTCATTTATCGATCCACTGAAGGGGTGAAAGGCTGAGTCGACCTTCCCAGCCCGGGGATTGAACCTCGGACTCGGACCTCGGACCCCTCAGCCTCTGGGCTTCTCTACAAATACATGCTTCGTATAATTTAAATTAAATTCGAAAAAGTAGCTTCGTATAAATTTTCCAATTGGATATTTTAAAAGAAAATTACATTTATTTTTATAAAAAAAGGAATGTATACGAATCCAGATAACACACAAATTGTTTAATTATTCAGTAACAAATAGAAACACAAATATAAATAATTTCCAATAGAGTTACAACAAAACTCTTTGATTCAGAATTTCTCTGGATTGCTAACTTCAAACACTTAAATTCCATAGGAAATTGAATAAATATCAAAAGAACGAAATTAATATCGGCAACAAACGATCCTTCAGAAATAAATAGCAGTTACAATCTAACAAACTTTTAAATTGAAATATTCCCTGAAAATACTTCCCAAATCGACTTTGTTCCCTACCAACTTCATATACCCTTACTTCTTTCCTTTCTTCCTCAAATTGAACTATTTCCGAGCTTTTAGCGTCGTTTTGCCTTTCAATTAGCGAGTCATTTTATCAAAGCTATTCCCCCTAACAAAGCCACCTTTCTAATTATGGAAACCTTTTGATGGGTTCCCACAATCGGAGAGATCGGAAGTCGTAGAAGCTAAGTTTCCAAGAAATTGCCGGAAAAGTGTATAGTCAAATCTTGGAGGGGGCTGATTGCTTGAAAGAAAAGAGAGAACTCGATTAAAAGATACGTAACGAAAGCTTTTGTTCCGTTTATTTAAAATTAATAATTATAATTTTATCTAACGTGAGATAAATAAATGGGAAATATGGCCTTTTGGATTCATTTTTGAAAGGAAATGGAAGACATTCATCTTAAGCTCTGTAAATAATTTTATTTACTAGATTAATGAATGACTTCACATACTTTGCATTAGATTATTTTCAGTAAACTACTGAAGAGAAAAATATTTTTTTCTGTACACAGTTTTGTCTTCAAAGGTCTTTTTGCTCTATAAAATTGATAATTAAGAATGAAGGATCCAAAGAACAACTTGTTCTTCTGAACCTGTTCCTCTAAAAGAGGGAGAACACCCGAGTCCGTACTCCACCTAAAACCTGTTCTTTACTGCACTTAATTTCTTCCCTTTGCCACCTAGAGCCAAACATTTAGCAGATTAGAGCCTTTATAATACTTTTCACGTTTTTCTAAATGGTTTCTCCATGTTGTAAAGATCACAATAAAAGAGTATTTAAGATTTTCTTAGAGGCAAACCGATTCCTCTGTCTGAGAAACGAAAAAAATTTGACAGATGTGTCTTTAGTTTTTTCTAATTCCGAAACCACTTCTGGTCGTTGGAAAATTATATATATACATCAATAAGAGACCCTGATTTTCCAGCACCCACCTAATTCCTCTTGCTGAAAGGCGAAGATGACTAAGATGAGCCATTAAATATGTTTTTAGTTTCTTTTCAGTACCAAATAAATTTCTTTCATAATGTTTATTCCCTCTTGTACTTATTCTGATTTTTTTTTTAAATATGTAAGCTTAACGATCATTTTCACCCCAAGATAGTACAACTCGTTGCTTGTAATGATGGTAATAGTAATCATTGCTCGAACTAAAAGTGCTTTGTCAGAGGCATGGCTAACGCTTAAGAAATTGGCTTTAATATCGAATTTAATTATTAATGAAGACAAAACTAAATATACTCGCCGATTACAAAAACTACAGTAAGTGTTAAATATCTGTAGGCTGAAAAGTATAGGTTTGAAGTAGTTAATACTTTTGCCTATTTGGGCTCAAAGAATGGTATTCGAAACGACATTGGTATTGTAATTAAAAAAAGTATTATTGATGCTAATCACTGTCTTCATGTTCTAAGAGCTTTCTTGAAGTCAAAATTGATTAAAAAACACAGAAAAATTACGCTGTATAAAACAATAATCAGACCCGTAATTACTTTTGGATCGGAAAATCGGACCTTCACTAAATCTCAGACTGGACCGTTAGCCATCTTTGAGTGAAAAGTTCTTAGATATATCTTTGGCGCTGTGAATGAGATTGGATTATAGAGACAACGCCATACTTTTGAATTATGTAAGCTGCTTAAGGAAGTATGTCATTAAATCCATCAAGATAGGTCGTTTGATGTTTGTGGACCACATTTGTTGTATGGACCTCTCATCCTTGACGTTCATAATTTTCTATTACACACCTATTGGGACTAGAAATAGGGGTAGGCCCAAATTGAGATGGGCTGAATGTATGGAGGATGATTTTAAAATTTTGAGAGTTATTAATTCGAAAACTGTCACTAAGGGGAGATTGGAATGGAAGATAGTTCTTGAGAAGGTCGTGGTTCACCTGGGCTGTTGTGTCAATAAAAGGAAAATTTTACGATCCCTTTTCTCACAGCTTACCTCTTTGGAGACACATTATATATATATATATATATATATATATATATAAGTTTATCTACTTATACATTTATCATAATTTTACATTTATTTTATGAGGTTCTAGTAATGATAAAGCTTCTTTTTTCCAGTATTTAAGTATCCGTGTTTTTTTCCAGGTAACTTTTTATTGATTTGTGATAGTTTTATACTTTTTTCTTATGATTATCACTTCATGAATTATTTTGTAAATAAATTTTTATGCGTTATTTCTGTGATCTCTTCTAATATGCATTTGATTAACTTCTCATTTATTATTTTGAAATTTTACTAATTCCATTGTTTTCTTTTTTTTTTAAATATTGCCATATTAGTCTACTATGAAATTAGTTTAACCTCGCGTATTATGTATATCCCTTTGAGTAATGACCCTTTTTTCTTAAAAAATTTACAGCCAGCCATTAATTCCATTCAGTGAAACATTCTTTAACAATACAATGCTTTATTAACACTTTTATAAAAATGCGTTACTTTTAACTACCTTTATACAGATAAAAGTAAAGAGAAATATTAGTTTATTTTCACAGAACTGATTGTGTAAATTTAAAATTGACTTCATCACAGACTCTATTAATCATCTTATAAAGAAATAATGCAAAAGCTAATTAAATTCCTTAGTTAAAATTCGTCTTAACTAAATTCCACACACAACATAGTTACAAGTATTTTAAATTATGCAGTTGTATTTGTACTACATATATATTCACTGGCTCTTCAGCAGATTCCTTGTAAAAGCAAAGAGAAAAAAGTTTGAAAAGAAAATAAATACAGAAAAAGAAAATAAGAAACTTAATTTGCTTAGTTCAAATTAAAATAAACAAGTAATTAATTTGAACTAACCAAATTAAGTATAAATACTTATTTCGGCATGAAAGGAAGGATTCATTCACTTCATGGAAACAAAATACGTTTTATTCGGCTAATACTTTTCAGATAAATACTTTAAATTAAAAATTACCGTATTTTGCGAAGACTAGCAATTATTACTATATTACATTTGTATGTAAAGTTGCTTTTAATCCCATATTGCTTAGTAACGACCATCTTAAATTTTACATATTTGGTTGAATCCTTTAAATATCGGAATGGAGGAACTGAACCAAAAATAAGAACCCGAACTGACAATGCAAATATGTTTTCTATATAAAATAGAATGTTTTTTACGGTTATTACATTAAATTTTATTTTTGCCAATGAATTAAAAGAAACTGATGCGTAGTATTAATAATCATAAGTACTTCTTGTACGAAATAAAAGAGTATCTATGATTCATGTAAATAAAATTTTGAACAAAAACTGAAATGTATGTAAGAACTAAAACCTCGTGTTTATGAACATATGATTCCATTTCTTTGATAAGTAGTCAATTTAACTAAATGCTATATATATATAAATTAACGGGTATAAAAGATCTTCTAATTATCCAATTTAACGAACAATTTTAACTAAACATCTATGCAGATTAACTTGCAAAAGTTAGACAAGCAACCGACTGTCAATATTTTAATTTCATCATTTTCGCAGGTTATTGCGTCATTTCCTGTGTTGATTGCATAGATGCATTCTGTTGCTGTAAATAAATCCACTCATTTCGTTTATCGTGAACTGTATATTATATTTTACCTTGGACCAGGGGTTGGTAAGTAGCGGCACACAAAGAGTTTTCTTGCGGCCCGTTAACACAATCAGAAAACCCCATTTGAACCGAGATTTCTTTCCCGTTTGCTATTTAAGATTCATCCTGTATTTTTTACTGTTAGGAAATTAGAATTAACTTTACTAAGAAAACAAAGTTACTGGACGTGTATCTACAAAGAGTTCAATTGCGAAGCTTGGAGGATCAGGTCATAACAATATTCCATATTCCAAGATTCTAAGAAAAGTGAGCCTAAATTTAATTTGCTATGTTATCCCACTGCTGCATATGTATTGATACAGCACCTAAAGAGCTACAGCTTGAACTTGAATTGCAGTAAGATTAAAAACAGTGTGATAAAAAAGTTTTACTCTATGACATTGACTTTTACAAATCTTTGCCAGCTGAAAAATTTCCATGCATGAGGAAATATGTTGAGGGTTGTTCTTTATATTTTATATATTTTAGTAGACATTTAGTTATTTAGTTGTGTTTGTTAAACTTTTCTTGTATGGGGATCAACAAGAGTAAATATAGATGCAAGAGACAACAAGATGGCGTAAACTTGCAGGTTGTCATGAGAATTTAAAAAGGTAATCTCTCTCCTGATTTAAAACAAAAAACTTAGAAAATTACATTATGGTGCATTTGTCTCATTAAACTAATTCTAAAAGTAAATGTGCAAGCAGCTATAGATAATATGCAATTAGCATTATAAATAAGTTAAATAAAACTGCATCTTTGTATTTAACTTATAATAATTATTATAATATATAAATATATATTATAATTAAGTCAGTGCTTTTCAAAGTTTCAATATTCGCGACCAAATATTCAATCATAATTTTCATAGCTCCCCCCTCATACAGTAACAATTTATTGAATTCAATAATACTATACTTAGATGCTAAAACTACGATACTACTTTAAACTCTTAAGTACCACCGGCGTATATAAAGGTCTCACTCAGCCAAAGCGTTAATTTCCTCAGACTTATATAAACGTCTTTTCGAAGTACGATATTTCTGTGCACTGCTATCCATTAAAATATTTCGAAGATTTTGGAATGCAATAAAAGGACCTTGACGATGTTTGCGAAGGGTTTACTTATTTCAGATTATATTTGCTTCTTTTTTCCTTCCCCCAATACATCACACAGGGAAGCGAATGGCGTACATTTTAACCGGCAGTTAAGAGATTTATTATAAACCGTACACATTATCAAGAGATAAGAGTTAATTTTTCATATAATATTATATGTGACATTCCCATGGTGTCACTGGAAATTATTAAACTTATTCTTAACTTAGTATTCTTAAATTAGTAATAAAATACATTGTGTAGCACTGATACATTTATAAGTGTAATATATGAGTGTAAATGTGTATTTTATTTTTTATTATGTTAGAACGATTTTTGTTTGAGAACTTTCAATACATTAAGAACTTTTTAATATTATCTTTTGTTTTCGACTTTTCAATAAGCTCGTACCCCCCTCGAAGAGGTGTCACGCCCCGCTCCCCAGTGTGAGAAACGCTGAATTAATTATTATATTTATTATAATATAGTATAATAGCCCTGACACTCGCTTTGTATTCAGGAGTGAGTCAATTGAGATTAATATAGGGCTTGTTGCTAACATGTCGTATGATTGCGATTTTGGGGAACAGTGGATTTTATCGGACTGTCGCTGTGTTTTACAACACTGGTCCTCCATAAACAATGATACCAGAGTTTCTATTCTGGTCGAACTGAGCAAGATCTCTCAGACCCAGGATGTCTACCTCTACGCAATGGATACCACCACAAATCAACATTTGAGGTAATGAGACCACTGAAAGACTGGCTAAAGAGGGCAGTGAGAAAGAATACTGGAAATTCGCTCACATATTAAGAACTGTAATCTAATACAAGGGTTAAATTAAATTTTATATGCCGTATTCCACCTACGCATCAAAAAGGTACGCAGGAACATATCCTGGTTCTCTGCTGAAACTCAAATGTGGCCGTACGTCCCAGATTTCTCTGGTTAGACTGAAAAGTAGCCACTTGAAATATTTTTCCTTTGAAAGTGGCAGAAAAATCCACCCCACTCGTAATTAATGCTGTAACCATTGAGATTTATAAGATGCTCACATTATAAGATGTATTGGACTTTCTTAAGGAGAACTTAACATCCGATCTCCTTATTATATAGATTTTTTAGGGGTCAACAACGTTCTGGAGCTGTATTAGATCGTTTGATGATAAAAAAAAACAACACCAATATGTTTATTAGTTTTTATAACGAACTCACTCATTTGGAAAAGGGACCGTCCTCTACTATCTTCCGCTCCTATAATGTGGCCCGCAAGCCAAAACCAGTTACTCACTCTTGTCTTAAACTATGTTGTGTGTAAATATTGCAAAGATTCAAAACTTCACCTACGATTTTTCATTGCTATACAATCTGGGATTAGAAACAATAGCAACTTCATTTACGCTGACAAAAAGAACAGGAATAGTGATCATACATAAAGTGAAATTTTCTGAACGAGAAATAAGTTCATGAAAATGTGAAGCAGGCATTAAACGCCAGAAAATTTAATATTTCGAAGAAATTTACGAAACTTAAAAGAAGCGGTCGGACAAGAAATACTGTGGAGCACAAAAGTGTTCGTACACTTGCAATTTCCAATAAAATTTAATGTTTCCTACTAATAAAAATTAATATTTCGGAATGAATTTATGTATCCGCAACTTGTTCTTAATGAAATGACGTAATTAGTTTTTTTTAAAAAATAGTATAACTATTATTTTTAAAAATTAATCAAAAAGCTACTAAAAACTTATGCCACAAAAGTCTTCGTACACTTTACAAAAATCTCAACATAGCTTTAAATATTGTATTCCTTTCTTAATTTAGTACTTAAAAGAGTGTCTTTTAGTGTCTACAACAACTGTTATACGTTTTGGCATAGATTAAATCAGTTTTTTTTTTGTAATTTCTGCATTGAATTTCCTCCATGATTCTGTGATTAATATTTTTAATTCACATTATGTGTTTATATGCCATGTTTTCTTTTTTTAAATCCAATTCTCACCAAATATGTTATACAAGGCTAAATAAAGTGATTGAGGAGGTGTTTTCTGAATTTGGGGACAGTTAAACAGACACCAGTGGGCTACATTGAGAGCATCACGCTTGGCGTCATTATCCTGTTAAGAAATGAAGTCGTTCCAATATCCAAATTTTCTTTAAAATATTTAAATAGAGCTCATGATTCCCAATATTATCAAAAAATACCAAATTACCTAATTCTGAAGCCGATTTACGCCTCCACGTAAGAACACTTCCACCTGCATGGTTCACTGATCCAACTAGATTCTTGGGATTAAGTTTCAGAAAATTCATCATTGGCATCATGTAGCATGCTTAAGCATGTAGGTGGAGGGACTCTTGTTCTACATAAATTCATGAGATTAAATTCCTTATTTTTTCATTTACCAACTATTACACGCCATCGGAAGCAAAAATGTTGCATGTTCTGCCATCCCAATCCATTTGCTGTCAATGATAGCATCTGGTGCATGATGCTAGAGTGTGAAGGTGGAGGTGTGCTTGCGTGGGGGTGTAAATCGGCTTGAGAATCAGGTAATTAGGTATTTTTTGATAATATTGTGAATCATGAGCTCTATTGAAATATTTTAAAGAGGAATTTTAAATTATCCACCTAAAAGTTGGATGTTGGGGACTTCTCTTTTTAACAGGTTAATGACGCCAAGCGCCCTGCTCTCAATATAGGCCTCTGGTGTCTCTATAACTAACCCCAAATTCTGAAAACACCTCCTAAATCACTTTATTTAACCTATAGAACATATTTGGTGAGAATGTATTTTAATAAAAAATGAAAACAACACATATAAACGCATAATGGGAAGTAAAAACAATAACCACAGAAGCATAGTGGAAAATCGATGCAGAAATTACAAAAAAAAAAACAATTAAATGTATACTAAGACGTTTAAAACTTATTTTGGACACTTAAAAATATCCTATTTAGTACTAAATTAAGAAAGAAATACAATATTTAAAGCTATGTTGAGATTTTTGGTAAGTGTACGAAGACTTTTGTGGTGTAAGTTTTTAGTAGATTTTGATTATTAATTTTTAAAAATAATTTTTACATTATTTTTTAAAAAAAATAATTACGTCATTTCATTAAGAACAAGTTGCAGATATCATAAATAAATTACAGTTCCGAAATATTAATTTTTATTAGTCGAAAACATTAGATTTTATAAAAAATTGCAAGAGCACGAACACTTTTGTTGTTCACTGTATATGTACATATTAAAATAAAAATAGTTATATTGCCTGTAACAGCCTCCTGCAATACGAGTAGACGTACTTTTGGCTGCAATTTCACCATTTTTTTCTTGAGTACTCCTTCAAGAGACCTGTCCTTAGATTCTGGTCTGTTATCCTAAAATCACGCAAGGAAATTTTTACTTATTTATAACTTGATATAATTATAACAAACTAGTTATGTTATTATTTTTTAACCAGATTATATATATCAAAATCTGGCATTACAGCAGTAAATAGCGTTGTTGTTTTTCGACGGGAATCGAATATGCAGAAATTTTCCGCAATCATTTATTAAAAGCGAAAAAAGCACGTATGCTATTTCTATTTTCTTATAGCTATTACATATTAATATATGATATAATAATAATGATTCAATTTTAAAAGTATATGTATTAAGCATATCAGCAAAAATTTTAATCCCATGCTAAAAATGCAATAAAATATTTTTCAGAAAGATCTTTTTCGCTCTCTAAATAATTGCTTAAAATATCAAATAGGTGGTCATTTGGATTTGGCGATGCTTATTTAGTTCTCAAGATGAGATAACGAATTCAGTCTGGCAGACCATTTAATTTGGAAACCCTTGCATTTTGAAATGTGGTATTATGCAGATAAGGTCACGTGTTCTTTTTAATTACTTTCTATTCGTTATTTAAAATTTACAGATATTTTGAAAAAGACAGACGATTTTCAAATCAACAATTTCATCATTTATTTCTTAGTTTTCATTCCACGTATTTTCTATTTGTTCATGTCGAAGCTTCAGAAATTTTCATTCGAAGTTTTTTCGGAATTGTTTGTTATCAGATATTCCTGTTTTGAGGTTGTTTATTCGAATTATCCAGAACATAGTGTCTGAAAAACATGATTTAGGATTTTTTATGATTTGAAACGAAAGGAAAAAATGTCTGTCATACAGAGCGCAGGTAAGCCTTTTTCTTTTTTTAAGTTAAAACTTTATTTAAATAGATTTTTGATAAAATTAAAAATATTTTTTTTTATTTCTCACACATAAATATTTGCTAAATTTCTTTGAAATTTCTAATACGTAAACTTTAGAAACACCTATTGTTAAAGCTTCAAAAGAAAATCTAAGCTTATCTTCTTAGCTTTTAAAAATATTGTAATGACACCAAATCTCTTTTTTTCATACTTCTAAATCGAAGTATTTTTAATTAAAACTCGTGCTACGGTGGCTAGAAATTTGAAATGAAAGAAAAAAATCTTTTCGGTGATCACCGATTGAAAAAAAAAAAGACTATTCAAACATTTATTTTAAACATAAATAATCGAACAAAAAACTAGCTTTGCCATTTGCAAAATACTAAAAAGTAATTGAAAAATAGTAATACAAGTTTTATATTAACTTTGCCATCTGAAAGTTTGTAATATGTAAATAAAATAAAAATAAATAGATAAAACATTTTCAACACTTAATCACTACATATGGGTAGTTTGGCAACCACTTAGTCACGAAAAAATTGGCTCTCTATACCAAGTGAACTTATATTCTACACTTCAACCAAATAATTATTTAATCCTTTATCTGCCGCATTATGATTTATTGTAGTTTTTTTCATGCAATACTTTTTTTTGGATCATTACTTTGAAAATTAAGGGATATACATCAACAAAATACTCAACTTTGGGAAATTTGATCCGTTAGAGCTAATTAATTAATTAAAGATATTCAACTGTAACATTAATTATATACACTATTCACTTAAAAAAATAGTGAAATCGTTTTCTAAGATCTTTATTAACATAAAAAATTATATTCTTACCTTTTGACTATTTTTCGGAGCAAAAATGACAATTTTCGCAATGCACTGTAAACGCTGTCAGCTGAAAACGCAATTTCTGCTATAAAATTGATCATTTTCCCTGCTAAAATGCTCATCATAAAATTCATGCTGCAATATATCTTGGAAGAGTGGATTTCAAAGAATATTCCTGCTAAGTATCATCAGAGTATGCGTAAATATGGTTATTCTATGTAATTTTAAAGTGAGAGGTACTTATAAGTACCGTCGGTAGATAAAGGGTTAAAAAGATAGCTATAAAATTTTCTAAATGTCTTTTGTATAACTTTCTTTATAAATGATGATTTACAATCTCTTTTTTTTTTAATAAAATTGTACAACATACAGAATAGTTACGTATTTCATGAAATCTTCAATTTTTTTATTTTATACCAGTATCTGAGATATTTAATTTTATATATATTTATATATATATATAATATTTAAACATTTATAAAATGTAGCAAAATAAGTATTTTGAACAATGTAACCTCAATACACCAAATTGAATCGAAGTTTGATAATATGAAGTAGCATACAATCTTCGAAATTTGGTAGAAGATAGAAAAAAAACCTAAGCTCTCCGGATATCGCAGGGAAGTTAGCTCTTGTGATAAATGGTAGAACGTGTTAGACGTAGTTATATCCATTATTATTAGAGAGAGGTTTATAAGCCATAAAGCAAATAATAATGGATGAAGTAAGAGCGGTTTTCTGGTTAGAAATTGCACTACTACACGAAAAGAATATTACTGGAGACGTATTGGAATTACCTCAGGAGCTTTAGGAGAAGACAAATATTTTATGATAGTCTTGTATAGATGCTTTAACAATTGTTGAACATAGTACATTTTCATCAATCCCGTTTTAAAAGAGAGTAAAAAGGAAATTTTAAAGAGAGTTCTTACCATAAATTTATGGATAAAGTTTTATCCATAAATTTACGTCCTACCATAGATGCTTAGCTATTTAGCATTCGTATATTGTTAGACAGCGTGCATTTTTATTAATCTCGCTTTAAAAGAGAGTGAAAAAAGTTTTATATGTATGGATATATTTTTATCGATTGCTTATGAAATATATGACTCTTACGTATTATCGCAACATATTGGCGACGTTTTATGAAACGAAGCACATGACTGACAATTCGGTGCATACGACACATGCGAAATTGTGGTTGCCATTTTGGCGAGTTATCTTGAATGTTGGCGATTGTTTCGATAGTACGTAAGTACCAAATATATCAATAGTATTTATAATAAGATGCGGCTTGAGAAATGAAAACAAATCACCGATACAGAAACAAAAATCCAAATATTTAGTTAGTTTACTGCACAAAAACAGAAATCAATGGATATTTATTCAAAAATGCATATGCATTTTTATATATATGTCCATGAGTAATTGCTTTTCATTATTTTTTATTAAATTAAATTAAGAAATATGGTAACTTTTAGTATTAAACCTAATAGTACTTATATCATCTTTGCTGATTGTAGGTAAGAACTTATTATACCTGAGGTTTTTACCGTTTCAAATGTTATTGGTGAGTAACATTTATAGAATGTTTTAACACTATAACAGTAACGAATTTTTATTACAAATATTGCAGAATGAAGAGAACCTACTTAAGAAGAACGTTTAACTTTTTGCTCTACGCATATTTTGTTATAATTATATAAATTTGGTTTACCGCAAAATCCGGCTTATAACGCGCACTTTTAACACAAAAGATAAGATCGAAACTTAAGGGTGCGTGTTATACGCCGGGTATAAAAACTATAGCTATAAAAATAATAAAGGAGATAAGCATAAAAAAAAATTACTTTTACATGTATCGAAATACTATTTATTTAAATAAATTATTTACCCCATGAACTCTAAAAGATTTGCAGTTCTGAAAGAATACTATTTTGTGAAAAGTATGGGATAATACCACGAATAAAAGATTTCAAAACATAGTAATGTTCCAGCTGCATGACCCGGCGTTGCACGGGTTTCCTCTACTTTTATAAATTTTCCTTTTTTTTTTCACAAAATCAGCACTTCTTATACTCTTTTTCAAAATGACTTCCCCCTCCACCCCTTAGCTCGGCGTTCCTCGGGCTTTCTCTTTTCCTCATGACACCAGCATTTCTGTGTGTGTGTTTGTACGCGCACAATGTGAGTGATTTCTAAAATTATGTCAAAAAATTTCCCTTTTTCGAAATTTGTTCCATTCCACTTATTTTTGATTTAAGACAGGTTTCTTTCCCCTCTCTATAGCCCGAACATGGTTATTTTAATGTAAAATTATTGTTCTATCTTCCCTTCCTTCTCACAGATAAGATAAAGCTTCAAATTTCGATGTATGACATATAAAAAATATTGTTAGAATTAAAAAATTATTAATGTAAAGCAATAAAAAGAAAACGATTCTAATGTGCTTTTAGTAAAACAAAAAAACGTTCATCATTTTTTAATAATAGTTAGTTTCTATAAGAATCTAAAATAATAAAATAGATTTCAGATTTTCATGAATCAATCAATCAATCATTACATATAGCTAGCTTAAAAATGTCTCTAAAATGTATTTTGATCCAAAATAATAGATGATGTACTTTTTAATTAACAAATAATTCATTTAGTAATGAAAAAGTAAAAATAATTATTTAAAAAAAATATTTATATTTATTGAAATCAAATTTCTATAAGTAATAAATAAAAGAAAAATTTACAGATAGCTATTGAAACGATTGCTTTTTCCTGAACGTTTAAATGTTTGATTAAACATATAAATATATATAAGTTAGAAAAAAAAACTGTATGGGGGAAAGCCTAGATATATATATATATATATATATACATGTGTACTGATTAAAACACTAAAAAAAAACCGAACTTATAAAAACTATTTGATATTTTATTTTAATTTTAACTTTTTTCATTCCACTGTGTTTAGTAAATTACGTAAACACGTATCTGACTAAAAAAAGTATATGTTATACAAAACTAACATATTCATTATTTTAACAATAATTTTATGTATTATAATAACAATTTATATAATATCATATTTATAACGTAATGTATATCATTTTATAAAATTTTTGGAACTAATTTTAATATAAAATATTATTTAATGTTTTTCTTACAAAATTTACACAAAGTATTATTTATTACTAATTATATTTTTGAAGTATAATATAAATATTTATATAATTACAGCAATTTTTTTATTTTTTAAATGCATTTTTTTATTTTTTTAAATGCAAAATGCTTTTTTAAATTCATTTATTTACATGCAAAGTTTCGTTGTTTTGTAAAAAAGAAAAAAAATGAAAAGTTTTTTTTCTAGTTTCATTTTTAAGTTAATGCCTTGAAACTTCATTTTTCGATTGCAAACAACGGCCATTTTTAAACAAAAAATATAACAAAAAGTCCTTAAATACTTCTCGTAAAAAGAGAAGAAAATGATTAACACAATTTAAAAAAAAAAAAACGTAATTTTTAAGTAATTTTTTCAATCTTAGTACAGATTTAAGATTACGGTTTTTGAAAAAAAATTGTGTTTTCGTTTTCTTCCCTTTTTGAGAGAAATATTTAAGCATTATTTTTGTTACATTTTTGTGTAAAAATGACCGTTGCTTGCAATCGACATATGAAGTTTCAAGTCATTAACTTAAAAATGAAGCCCGAAAAAAAAAGGTTAAACTTTAACAGATAACGCAATGCGAAATTGAATATCCTTTTCAGTTTCGAAATTAGAAACTACCGTTTTATAGAGAAGTGCCTGAGACATTCACGCTATAGGTTCCTACGGAGAAAGGACCTTTGAATTGAATTGACCTTTAAAAATAAAGGGAAATTTGTTCATTTACGCATTGCGTTATTTGCTAAAGTTAAAAATTTTTTTGTGGGCTTCCTTTTTAAGTTAATGCTTTCAAACTTCATATATCAATTGAAAACAACTGTAATTTTTAAACAAAAAACTTTAAAAAAAAGTAATGCTTACATATTTCTCGCAAAAGGGAAAAAAAACGAAAAACACATTTAAAAAAAAAAAAAAAAAAA
>BMAV01013463.1:10029-22466 GCA_019973955.1 Trichonephila inaurata madagascariensis | reverse complement strand
CTTTGTACAGATTACGTATAATATCGTTCTACACATGGGGAAAAAGTTTCGTGAGATTATTTTTATAAATAAAGAAGTTATTAAGTATTTAAATAAAATTTTGAGTATTTTTTTTTGGAAAAATCGTAAAAAAACAGTTTTTGACAAACTTTTTAAATGACTGATTCCAAAAGAGAAAAGCATGAACTTTTTTAGTGTAAAATATTTTTTTTCCTTAACGTGAAAGAAAGTGCAAGCGGAACAATTTAGAAATCGTATTCAAAAAAAGGAACCGATTTCAACTTTTTAAAAAAAAATCGTAAAAAATACAAAATAGAATAATTTTGTAAAATAAATTATAGCATATCGTGGAAAAATAAATGATCTTTTCGAATCGATAATTATTTTTTGTGTGAGTCTCATGAAAAAAATTAGATCGCGTTTTAAAAACGTCTGAAAAAAAATGTTCCGAATTTTCTCCTGGCGGTGAGAAAAGGTACTAATTATGCGTTTTAAGGTTTTTAATTAATATCTTTTTAATTAATTAGAATATCGGAATATAAATGGTCAAAAAGGATTCCTCTCGGATCAATCCCAAAATTTTGGTACCTTTGGTGAGTTTCTGCGTCGTGTGGTTCGTGAGAAAATTGGGTCTCATAGATTCATACATAGATAGATACGTTTGTTTACCTTCGGATTTTAATAGTGTAGATACTAATATTTCAGATTTCTTTTTAAAATAGGGAGTGAGTGTAATGCGGTGAATATATCTAAAAATTAAGAAATTAAGCTTGAAAGCCAGATTTTACTGTAATTATTTTTATTTAATTTTGTTGTCAACATTCTGAGATGAATGCAGACTTTTATTAATCAAATCTTATTGGAAAGAAATTAGGTTAACTATCTGGTCAAGACATACTCTTTAAGCGTGTAGAGAATTTATAGCAAGACTTGTCATGCTCATAAGATCATTACCTTGTTGAAAAGTCAGTCTTCAGTAACACAATAAGAACGACAATACAATGGATCGTATAAGATTGTCGACATGTCACTATGTTGTAAGTATGCCTCAAATAACTAGTAAAGAATTCTAGCTCTAAAAAAATGGTTCTTTTAAATCATACCAATCTTTGCAAGGTTTTTTTTTTGACGTAGAATAATAAGAGAACGATACCTGTGGCCACCATAGTTTCTTCCAGGTATATGCATGCTCTGGTCATCAAGTCCCAGTTCGAAACGGGATTTGTCACTAAAGACTATTAGTCCCTAATGAACGTAATTACAACCTGATAGGGGCCGACACAATTGATGATGTACAGCCGTGAAGATTAAGCTGGTGACAGTCAGTAGGAGCCTAGATTCCGATTTCTCAGACGTCTATTGGTAACATAGTGCGAATCCCGTCGAATGGTTGATAACATGGAATCCAGTGTATTGGCAATCTATCTGACAAACTTTCTGTTTACCTTTTCTGTTTTGACCTTAAGAGGACATCATTAAGAGTTATCTTAATGTTGTAATTGTTCGTTATTCACCCACACTAGCCAGCTTTGTCTCAACACTTCGAACCATATATTGAGAGATGAGCAAAATATTTTAAATTGTCTATTTGATGAAATTTGCTTGAGTCCATCTATGTGGTATTTTTAAAATAAAATTAAATATCTATAAGTGGGAGGAAAAGTGTATATAAAATAGTGTACTGTATATTTTGCTGCGTATATAAAAAAGCTTAATTCAAAAATTTTAAGGTATCCGACTTCTTTCGGAATCGTGATTTTGCAAAAGCTTACAAAAACATATATTTTTTAAATATTTAATGTCACTTAGATTAGAATACAAGTATAAAACTGTTTTCAGAATATTATCGTAATAAAAAATTATTTAAATTTAATATTTTAACAAAAAAACAACAACTTCGAATTACCTATTTTCAAAACATTCGCCTTTCATAAAAAATGTTTCTATGATGATATTTTGCTTGTATTAAGGTATCCGACTACGTTCGGAACCGTGATTTCAAAAAAGTGCATAGATGGATAATTTTCATGATATTTAGTGTCACTTAGATTAGAATGAATGTATAAAATTGTTTTAAAGACATTTTGACAAAAAAAAATTATTTAAATACAATACTTCGGAAAAAAATTACCCCTCAGGGGGCTCACCTTCTTTAGGTGGGTACGGGTGTCACAATCCCGAGGTACCTTAGTGATGTTTTCCTTTTCCCAAGGGGTTTACTATTTTTGGTAAACACGGGTGTCACGACCCCTGGTTACCCCAGTAATCCTTATCTATTTTCGTCCCTCCATCTTGTCATCCAATTTCTCCTTTTCTTCTTTTCCCGTCCAGACCACAGATCTATGAATGTTTGGCGCAGTATAGCCAAAACTGGCTCTTGCTCCATAAACTCATCATCATCATCATCAGCAAAAAATTAACTTAGAATAACCTTTTTTTAAAATGTTCTCCTTTTGTGAAAAATCCTTCTATTATAATTATATTTCGTCTGTATGTAGCTCAGACCTCTGTACACAGGCTCAAATATGATTTTTGAAAAATTCACATTATTTTCAGAGTTACCACCTATTGAAATAATTATAGGCGTTTCTTTCTTAAAATTTCTCCAGACTGTTGTAGTAAGACATGGATAAACCCACTTTTAAGTAATAGATTTCCGAAATTCTAGTTGAGCCTCTGCACAGAGATCTGAGCTATGTACAGGCAAAATATAATCATAATGGAAGCATTTTTCACAAAAAGAGAATATTTTGAAAATGGGTCCTTCTATGTTCATTTTTTGTCAAAATAGTGTACTTAAATAATTTTTACTGTACTACTATTCTTAAAACAACTTTATATACATTTTCCAATCTAAGTGACTCTATGTATAATAAATGTTATCCATTTATACGCTTTTGCAAAATCACGGTTCCGGGCGTAGTCGCGCGCGGATACCTTAAGTTAAGACTTCTTAAAAGGGCCTGAACTAGGACTTGTGAAAAATTCACACTATTTTCAGAGTTATCACCAATTGTAACAATTATCGGTGTTTTTTTGTAAAAATTTCTCCACTCTGATGTATTAAAATATGAATAATTCACTAAATTTCAAAAGTTTTAGTTGAGACTCTATGCAGAGGTCTGAGCTATATATAGGCAAAATATTATTATTATAAAAACCTTTTCCATTAAAGAAGAATGTTTTGAAAATAGGTAATTATATATTTCTTGTTTGCTAAAATATGACGCTTAAATAATTTTTTATTGTAATACTATTCTTAAAACAACTTTGCACATGTGTTCTAATTAAGTGGCCCTAAATATTAAAAAAAATATTCCTTTGTGCACTTGTGTAAAATCACGGATTCGAACGTATTCGAATACTTTAACCAGATCTCTGCCCTAGAAAAGGAGTCTTATCAGAATTGCATGTTTGTGTCAAAAATATACATGTGCTGCATAGTTTCTTCATGCATAAAATACATAAACAGCTCTCATGAAAACATAAGTTATCCGACTACGTTCGAAACCGTTATTTTAAAAATGCGCATAAATGAAAAATTTTCATGATATTTACTGTCACTTAGATTAGAATACATGTATAAAATTGTTTTTAGGACATTTTGACAAAAAAAAGTATTTAAATACAATATTTCGGCAAAAAATTAACAGAATAACCGTTTTTCAAAATGCTCTCCTTTTGTGAAAAATTCTTCTATTATAATAATATTTTGCCTGTATATAGCTCATACCTCTGTACAAAGGTTCAACTATGATTTGTGAAAAATTTACATTATTTTAGGAGTTACAACCCATTGAAATAATTTTTTGCATTTTTTTCGTAAAATTTCTCCCCTCTGTTGTCGTAAAACATGGATAAACCCACTTCTAAGTTATATATTTCAAACATTCTAGTTGAGCCTCTGTACAAAGGTCTGAGATATGTACAGGCAAAATATTAATATAATAGGAGCATTTTTCACAAAAGGAGATTATTTTGAAAATGGGTCATTCTATGTTCCTTTTTTGTCAAAATACTGCATTTAAATAATTTTTTGATTGCAGTAGTATTCTTAAAAAATTTTATATAGATTTTCTAATCTAAGTGACACTAAATATTATAAATATTGTCTATTTATACGCTTTTGCAAAATCACGATTCCGAACGTAGTCGGATACCTTAAATAAATGTTCGCCCCAAAAAAGTTTTGCTTAAAAAATATTACCTGCGATATTTACCTGCAAGGTATGTATACATTAATAAGATTTTAACAGCATTATTTTAAAATATATAAATCAATTCTTTAATATTATAAATTTATTATAAATCATCATTAGTAAATGAAATTTTGAACTTGATACTGGGGATTCCTTTTCCTATAAGTTTTCTTGTCTCATATTGGTATTTGAATGTATCCTGTTTAAATTCTTAACAGATGTTTTCTCCCTTGGTCTAAATTTTCTTCTAGATATTTTGTCAGTAGATCTTTGATTTTTATATCTACTTTATTTATCATCTAAATGCAAGTTATCAATCCAAATTGTCTCATTTTAATACTACGGTTGATACTCTTGGGGATTCTTTGTAATCTGGTTACGCTTTAAAACCATTTTATGGCATCATCAGGTGTTAACATTGTCAGCACTCGGTTGAGAATTCGGTGTCTTTTCTCAATTTCACGGTTTACTCGTGAGAATGATATGATTACTTGCAGTTATCATATTATATTTTCAACACAATAGCCATTAAATATTTAGAAGTTATTGCTGATCATCGGTCGATTATTCGTTTGGGGTTGCTAAATGTCTTTTGTAGCAATTAAAAGCTTTTAGAAACAAATCGTATTGGATATAACCAGGTAAACTTCTGCAAAAATAACTATGGCTAAATGTTTTCTGGTAGTCTTTATTAGTTAATGCCAAAGTACTGATGAAGGATTGGCCTACTGATATTTAAGGAATATGAGATTACGATGATTAATGATTTCGAGATAATATATTTATATGTGAGGGATGATGTCTCACACACATTACTGGTCCCAGCACAGTCCCTCTTAACAGTTTCTAGACAAAAATATCATCACCCCACCTAATAAATTAGACAGAACCCTGCTATAATAAGAATTATTCGTCCTTTCTTGGTGTTCAGGCAACATCCCCCCCCATGTTTAGGACCAGAAGCGACATTCAAACACACATGCTAATATTTTCTCCATGTGATGTTGTATCGTCAACAGAAAACACTTGCGAAGTGATTAATTTTTATGCCCCGTAGCAAAGATATGATTGTGTATTGTAAAGCTGCCAATATGTTTCATGCATTAGAGTTAAATTACCAATTACAAAGGGTTATCTATCTGCTATTTCAATGTCAGTAAACTAACTGTAGAACCATTTATTGACATCGGTTGCTTATCACCTTTGGCTCGTACGGGGAATGTTTCACCTTAATTGACATAATTAAATACCCTTGTTTAACAATATGTTGCTTGGAAATTGTAATGTTTCCATCATTTCAGAAATAGTCTTGAATTCTCGTTGGCTAGACGACAGCATGTCCCTTTCAAATGCGGTTTTAATCTTCCGTATTTTGCATTTTGGGATCATTTATAAGCTCTTTGTACACTGAATAACAGCCTAGAAGATTTGCTTTCTATTTATATAGCCACCCATAACGCAATATTATTTACTGGTAATATTTACTATTCTCTAATTCAATCGCTCTTCACAGCGTGTATATAATAATTAAATACACCTATTTATATCAGAAAAAAACTTGACTTTGGCGACCAAACTACTCAATGATACATTTTTTAATCAATCAACAAAGAAAAAAAGTATATCACTAAGGAAATAGAAGTAAATTTTAATTTCCAAAATTCACATTGCACTTTTACTGAGAATTGCTATCGACATATATCCGAAAGAAGTATCACATCGCTTCATTTTAAAAATTGGGATAGAAATCCAGGTAGAACCCGATGTAAAATCCTAATTTTAGGTACGTCTCCCAAGTGTATTGCTACGATTTGTAAGCAAAATCTAAAGTTTTATTCTAAATAACTAAAATAGTAATGTGTTTTTCAAATTTAGATAATTTGAAATCACTACTAATCCTACTGTATGCATCTGCAGTTTTATCATCAGCATGGACAGATAGGGAAATTTAGTTATAATTAATGATAAATGAATTACACAGATTATATATATATTTATAAGTTTATTCAGTACAAATAATTGATAATGGCTTAAAAAATGAAGAGCTTAAGATAAAAACACTATTAAAATAGTTAATTAATTCATTGCGAATTAATCACCTTTAAGTGCCACCGGAGTATATATCTGTCTTGCTGAACCGGTGTTTAATGCCCCAGACGTATATATTCGTCCTTCCTATATATAAGTACGATTCTTTTCTTTGCCCTGCTATCGGTAAAACAATTCCGAAGGCTTTAGAATGCAAAAAAATGAACTTGACAGTGTCTGAGAAGCATTTATTTATTTCAAAGAAAAAATTTGCTTATTTGTGCCTTTTCTTTCCCCTTCAATACACCGCATATGTGTTCTTATATCAAAAACGATAACACTGGGGAGAGAATAAGCAGTTAATGGGTTAAGAAAGGTTACATAGGACTACATATTACCATTTACTACATTACATGAAAAACTTAACTATATAAATGCTTTTGTGCAAAAAAAAAAAATAGTATTATTTTAGGCAGAACAGTAAGAACAATAAAAGTTATTCGCTACATTTAGATTCAATCTTTAGAAACGAAGTGTTATGTTAAAAATCATTCCGGCGATGTAAATAATTAAAAGTTATCTTGTCATCAGCAATTATGAAAAATTAAAGTATTTATTGAAGAATATAATATAACTTAAATGAACAATTTCTTCCTTTTTTGAAGCATAAAAATAAATGTTTAAATAACTAAAAATCTGAAACCGAAAACTTTCCTATTTTAGCTTCTAAATCACCAATATAACTTATAAAAAAAATACATTCTCAAAATATCTCTTACAAAGTTAAATAAAATTATTTTCACTGAGGAAAGTATCCTTATCTTTTACCCCTACGAGAGCAAACAATTAAACTTTTAACAACTCAAGTAAATTTTGCTCGTTCAAATATTGAACTGATAGCACTCTAAATCTCAAAATGAATCTTTTTTTTAACATTTTTAAACATTTTCATCAGATTTGCTTTGGTGGTCCTGTATGGCAAAAGAAAAATATCCAGAAACCGCGAGAAAAGATTATTAAAGTTCGAAAAATAATTCTTTCTTTTCTACTCGACGCGACGATAGCTGACAATTGAAATGTCTCGCTTGACAATCCAAGCTGAGCTATTAAAAAAGTAAAGAACAATGTGGGACGGAGTTTTCTGATTGGGTGAGCGCGGAATACCAATCAGCGGTGATTTGTGAAATCTCACCATGGTTTCTTTCTTTCTTAACTTCATTTTCGCTGGGAGAAAAGATATTGGATTTCCATTTTCGCGGTGTGGGGAGGAATTTTAAAAACAAATTCTTTCTTCTTCATAATATTCGATTTAGCTTAGATAACGGTGAGAGATAGTCAGTAAATTTTTCGATTGTATTATGTTTTTCAATAATATTAGGTAAAAATGTTTGCAGAGATAAACGCATTGTGGAATTTGAAAAATTATTCTGTTGATTACACAATTCGAGAATCGTTCAACAATAAAAAGTTCATTACATTATTTATAGTAGTGCAGATATAATGAACTTCATTGGGCAAATAAGTTTTTACTAAATTTATATTTATTTTTGTAGTTTTATTGATCATTGGAAATTCAATGAATGTAAATGAATCGCTATTTTAAATGTCAGAAAAACAATTATATATAAATAACGTTAAAAACAACTGTTAATTAATAAATAACCACAAATAGTTCTTCGACTAGTTATTAGTTTTTATTTTTTATAAAGAAATATATTTTTACTTAAGGATTAAAAGGTAGCCGATTTTTTTGTATGAAAACGATATTTGCTCTTTTCTTCTTACATCTTTAAAAATTTTCTAGATCTATTTAATATCCTCCACTTTTAAAACATATATAACAAAATAAATATAAAAATATAAATAGTATGTTAATAAAGGTAGAATAGTCAAAAACACAATAACAATTATATTAAACGAAAAGTTTAGTAAATTGCTCGAAATCTATTTAATTTTGCTTATTTCTCTATATAATCTCTAATAATCTAATCTGCATAATATCTGTAAACATTTAGATTATATTTCCCACCATGACACTAATCGGGCATCTCTTCACGGTACTGGGGTTTGTTATATATAATTTGTTTGACATATTAATCAATTGTGTCTTTCAACTCTTCTTGACCTTCTATGTATTTCTTCCTTATAAATTACTTCAAAGATCTAAATAAATGAAAATGTGGTGCTAAATCCAGACTATACGGAGGTTATTACATGTTCTTCCTGCATAGCTGTATCAAGAACAGTTTGATTTGATCGACGAGTGGAATCTTGTGTCATCATGCGACAAAGCTTAATACTCGCAGTATTTTCCTTCTCTTGACTGTGTACAATTTTAAATCTGATCTTCCAAAAACTGATAAATCTACACTCCTCCCACTTTGAATACTCTGTAATTAGGCGTCACTTATCTGTATACTCTCAAAGACCATGCTGACTAAAAAAAATCAAATCCTTGTTACTACATTAATTAATATGATTAGTCATGATTTTACGCTAATCTCAAACTCGCATGTTATGTGTAACATACACCTGTGGCTGTATCATATTCTTGTACATTATCTGTGATTATCTTGACATAAAACGTAATTTTTGCTATCCATAAATATTATTATTTTAAAGGCTGGAGTTTTATTTTTGCACTGCTATACAAACGATGGAGATCAATAGAAATATTATTATATTCAATTACACTAAATTTTGTGATTCTTCCAGAAAATAGGAAACACAAATATTGAAACCAAAGGAAAACAAGTTCGTATAATGACACTTCCTTATAACTTTGAAATTAAATTCTATACAGTATTTAAATAGAAATGAGAGAGAGAGATATTGATTATTAATTAAACATAATGAAAATACATTATTCATAATGAATTGACCAAATGTTATGTCTCATAATATGTATAACATTATATCTTGTAATATGTATAACATTATATCTTGTAATATGTATAACATTATGTCTTGTAATATTATGTGAATCAAAATTATAGTTTTTATTACATTAATTTTATTACAAATATTTCATGAAAGGCGTGTAAGAAACTCGTTAAGAATATTTAATGGATATATATTTATTAAACTATTTATTTGAGTTAATGTTTCTGATTTATATATATAGCTTACATTTTAAAATAATATACTAAGAATTGGTGAACTTTAACAGTTTATGTAACATTTTCTGTACTCCACCTCAATTGAATGAATGAGTAATTTTCGGTTATTTAAACATCATTATTAAATAGAGGTTTCATTTTCTTGCAAAATTAAACTATTAACTATTGCATTTAAAGATGTCATTATTAAGCACACTAATTTCTCTTTCTTTGCTTGTTTTAAACAAATAATTTAGTATAAAGGTATTTTTTTCTAAAAAAAAAGTTAAGAAAATTATTATTCAGTATACATAATATTTTCTAGGGTTTACTTAAGACTACACAGTAGTCTACACATCTCAAATATACCAAGCAATTTTTTTGCATGATCTTGTGGATAATATGATTGTCCAGATGGACACCAAATTTCAGATCTGATAGTAAATTAGTTTTTCAGATATTTGAAGATTTCTGAGCTTAGGTTTTGGTTTTTGTTTCATTTTAAAGCATTTGTCCACTCTTAAATTGGATTAATTAAAAATATATTTGGGTACAATCAACTCTTTTGGTGCGAAATGGTTATTAATTTCAATTTCCATTACTAAAATCATTTCCTCTTGATTATGTTATGAGTTTTTTTGAGTTCTCATAATTATTAATTTACACTGACTTCAAGGCCAATTCTTGTTTTAAAAAATAGTTTATATAACTTAGAGGATTTATCATCAAGTTTGTTCCAGTAAAGAAAAAATGCCATGGACAAAACGTTCTCAGGTTGCTATGAGAGGCAACATTTCGAAGGGATGGAATACTACTGAAAATGATAAATTGAAAAACGCCCTCAGTTGAAACTGCAATTAGACATTAGAATACAAGTATTGCAGATAAAAATGAATATTTCCATTATGTTCCAAACTAAATTATAGTAAACATACTGAAAATCAATATTATAGTATTTTAAAGTCGTGCAACAAATACTCAAACTTGCTAAACTGACCCAACTTAAAAGTGAAAAAAATTAAATTTTATGTACAAACCTGGCGATTTTTAGCTTAATATCGTAGCATTATTATTAAGAACATAAATGCTTTGTATTTCAAAACTTTCATGAAAATATTAGTTTAAGCTGAATAACCAGTCGACGTAACAAATGCTATCAATATTGTTGAAAAATATATTTTGAAATATAAGAAATGTTTTCAATCATATTTAATTAGTGTTTTGATGTAAAAAAACACATTGTGAAATAACATCTTAAAAAATCCGAATCTTACGGGCATGATAAATTTTTGTTTTATGCCTTTAAAAACTTTAAATTCGTTTTTCTCAGATTCTTAGTTTTGAAGATGTAAATGTTTTCTAAGCCCTAAAGCTTTTGTTTTTGTTCAAGGTAAAATCTTGAAATTTTTTGTATGTACTCTTAAACGTATGCTGTATAAAAGTTAGTACGGATTTAGGTATGAATTCTCTAATTATTTTTGTAAAAAATGCTAAAAGTAATTTCTCTAAAACTTCCGTGTTTTTTCCAGGTTAAGCTAAAAAAATAATTATTAAAAATCAACAAGGAAACATATTTTCAAATCCATACTAGCTTTTATTTACAATAATTCAAGAAACCTAAATCATTTAAAATGACTAGGGAAAATGAAATATCGAGCATTTTATAAAAGTTTGAAAAACTTAAAAAAAATCCTAATTTTTTAAAGTTGTAAAATAATGACTTGTCACATTGATCTTTTATTTACAGAATCAGCTTAATAGTAAAATCTAAATATAGAACATAAATCATTTTAACTGGTACTGTCTCCAAAAAATTTTACTGAAAAAGGCTACTGAGTAGTCTTAACATTTTTTTAATAAAAAAAAAAAGTTCTTGAGCATTTTTTAATAAAAAAATTACCTCATTTAACTCTGAATACATATTTTGCAAATAACTGAAATCAATATTAATGTAAAAAAACTTTTGAGTATTAAAGAAGATAAATCATACTGGAATTAACTGCTGTTGAGAATGAAATTATCTGTATTATTTTTTTAAAAAACAAGTAATATAAAATATTTTAATTCAATTCCTACTTAGATCAACAAAGAAAAATTTTATTTTAGCTACTTTTTATTAAATAGTTACAATTAATATAAATATGTATATACATGTGACAGAATCACAACATTAAGCAGTAATTAATTTTTATTAACTATCATAGTATCGTATTGTCTTCCAAAACAATCGTATATATAAAATTTTAGTTCAACTGAATGCTATAAAACGTGAAAAAAAAACCTTTTCAAGTTTTGACACAAGATGCCAAAAGGGTCGCTAAGTCACCAAAAATGATGCCAACGTAGCTGTATGTATTTGTAATTCTTTAAATAATTAGTTTTAATCAATTAATTTTATTAATTATAATTAAATTACTGTATTGTCTTCCAAAATAATTATGTATATAAAATTTCAGCTCAAATTGAGCGCTTTAAAATGTATTTTATTAATGATTGAAAATTCCACCAAGTTTAATAAATAAATAAATATAGAGAGAGCTTGTGCTAATAATAGAAATTAAAAAATGAAGAGTTAAATTTCAAAAAACCACTTTCTATACGGTAATGATCTCTCTTGAAAATTTGAAAATAACTAAAATATTAATTTATGTTATTATGGAATTTTTTTAAACTGAATATAATATGTCAGCTTTAAAGTTTATCAAAAACTTTCGTTGAAAATCTGTCAAAAAAATTAAAATTTGTTATGCCACTCGATAGTTATTTGTGCCTCTCCTTTTTTACAAGTATGGAAAATAAATTTTATGTAGAAAAGAAGGAAATTTAATTTTATAAAATGTAGATTATATGTGAAAAGTACAGCTCTCTGTATCTACTTACGTGAATTTTAAAGAGAAAAATTGTAATTTTTTTTAACTGCAGTAAATAAAAATGATTTCAAATCAGAAAACTTACAACATAAAGTCATTATACACTTAAACTATTAACTGAATATATTAACGATAAATTTATTTGTCAATAAAATTGCGAGTTTATTTTTGTGTGTTATATAAAATTCTGACAAATTTTTCTATTTTTAACTTTTGTTGCCTATGATTTAATTAAATTATTT
>BMAV01013461.1:0-32457 GCA_019973955.1 Trichonephila inaurata madagascariensis | reverse complement strand
TTTTTTGAGGGACTTTGGGATTTTTCCCTTTTAAGAATAACTTATATTACTTAATTTCCCTATTGATCTTTCTTAAAGTGAGAGTTAACCAATTAAACCTTATATTCAAGTCAGATCGCGAACTGATCACTTATCTTAATTATAATAAATTAACTGATTAATCTAACTTCCTATACAAAATTTACCTTTTGTAGAGTCACCTTCCTTCAGCGATTGGGGTAATACCTATAACGTAACTTTGATGCTAAGATTCAGACTTCATAATTTAATTTATATGAACGTATCCTTCTTCAGAGCTATAGGACATCTAACTCTTGACCCAATGATTCCACACTAAGTTATCTCTAAACTTGCCGCTCCTTCTCATCAAGCTTCTATCCTTTTAAAAGTATATCTCATTTACATATTTGATCCGTTTGTCTTCTTGGTTTTGGGGTTTTGGAAAGGGTTTGCCATTAATCGTGGCCGCCCAAAGAACTTAGGAGTTATTTTTTAGAAGAAGGACGCGAGAGGCGTCACAACCTTGAAACCCGAAAAAACGAAGGTGTACAATGGTACAGTGAAAAATAAGTGATTATTTTCCAAAATAAAGGTAAAATTGCGACATTTTTGCACTTATTTTGCTTTTTCTTCAAGTACGTTTCCCGTATGTGATGATTTTCAGTATTTGTATAGTGTCCAGTTTCATATACTGCATGGATCGTATTTGGTTATCTGAACAATTGCGTATCCGAACGGTGTCCAGTCCCAACTGATTCGGATGAACGCTGTTCTACTGAATTGTTTGTTGGAATTATAATGTTGAAGGTGGAAAATCGATGGATTCGAGGAGGAATAATGATTAAACAAAAGAAATGAGGAATGGCAAATCTTTTAAAACGGTAAATGATAGTTGATTTATACCAACTGGATGAGAGTAGCTAGACGATTGTCAACTTCGATCCCTCTCGACAACATTTAACAAGCTCTAGAACAAGGGCCAGCAACCTACGCTGCACAATCCTCAGTGGCACTCTGCACTACTCTACACATTTGTCAATTTTGGAGTGGATGGAAGCTGATAAATTTGTAATAGACCTTATTTGACAGCATCTTCAAAATTATTGACTTTTACGGAATTACAAAAAAAATCTGACAGATAACTCTAAAGATGAATTTTCGGCTATTTTGCACGTTATTGAATATATTTTCCGGAGAGATTTTATTGTTTAAAGAAAAAAAAATATATTCTCTAACTGCATGCATGAGCACGGAAATCGAGTTTTCAAAAAGGTCCTACTGTGCGGTAGATTGGTTTAGCATGCCACAGCTAAAAGTTTGCCCACCCCTGCTATATAGATAGTTACGGAGATAGACGAGCTCTCTACCATAGATGAGGTCACATCTTCACATTAATTTCCCTAACAGAGTTCTGCTTATAAAATTATCCACGATGAATTCTAATTCCGTTAAATGTGTATGGGATGAGTATCACGAATTCAATCAACAGGTTCGACTATAAGACCATTGAACACTTTCCCTACAATCCAGATCTCATTTCTTCAGACTTTCATCTTTTTGGACTACTCAAGAAAGCTTTGAGAGTTCATCGATTTGCCTTAAACAAGGATGTTCGGGATGCAGTGTAAAAGTGACGAACTAAACCCTTCTATCATTAAAGCATATAGAAGTTCGTTGCTCCCTGGGCCAAACTCATTGCTCGAGGTGGAGACAATGTCAAAAAAATAATGTATCTTTTGTTGTACTCCTATATTTGCTTAATAAAGTTGTGTGCAGTGAAAAGTCCAGGTAGTTTTTGAGTCATCCTTGTAGTAATAAAGTGTCTTTAACGCTTCTAAAAAAATTGTCGCAAACTGTCAAAGGTTTTATCAAAAAACCAAATTTATATTTCATTATGCATTGCGTCAAAATATAAAGTAAGGAATTTTTTCACGCAGCTAGGAAAAATTACAAATGAATACATGCGGCTAAAAAGTAGAGTGGTTTTTCATTCAAATGAAAAAAAAAAATGGTTTGCTTACACCAGAGGTCTTCAACCTGGATTCCGCGGAGCCCTAGGATTTCCTAGTACTTTGATGGGGATTCCTCAAGTGTTTTTTGCTAAATCAAAACGCCAAACTGCTAAAAAAATTTTTTATTTTTATAAAAGATTAAATTATTTAAGTTAGTTTGCTTGCCAAAAATAAATATTAATAAACATTTTATGGATATAAAAAATCTTAAATTTAGTAAAAGTCACTCGCTGCAAGCATGCATAGATAAATATTGTGAATGAAGGAAAAAAAACCATTTCAACAGATTCGACGTCTAAGTCTAAATTTAAGCAGGAACAGCTCCTGAATTTTAGCTAGCAAATTTGTATAATACATAGCGATTTCTCGCACTTTTATAAACATTTTATGCCCTTTTGAACAATGTATATTCTAGTTAAAAATATTTCTCAACGTGTGTGGCAACAAAAATAAAATACAACAGCATTTAAAAAACATTTTTGTATTGAACAATTTGACTTAAACTCCAGAAATTCTATCAATTTATGCAACGAAAAAGGTATTTCCCAATTGAGACAATAGAAAATAATGCACATGCTAAAAAATTTTGTATTTGGTTTTTAGTCTTGTGTGTTTGTGAAAGTGCTAAAAAGGTTATCTGGCAAATATAATGCCTGAGAGTTGTAGAAAAACTCCAACTAATTATAAAAATAAGACTTCTACAAAAAGAAATTCAATTTTTTTTTTCATTTATGTACTTATGCTTCTAAGGGAATGAGAAAAAATATTCACCTGGTTGAATACGATTTTCTTTTTACTATCTAAAGAAAACCTCGTAAAAATATCTTGCATTTTGTACATATGTTTATTTTTTACCTGTGTACCCTATTGTTAACGTTCAGCTCGTATCTCCCCCTAGGATAAAAACAGAAATTACAGTTCGCTTGTTTTGTCTTCCACATCAGATATTCTTTGCGTATTTAAATACAGAAAATAAGCAAACTTCTTAAACATTCCATTCACAAAAACCATTTTAAAGGAAACGAGATACACGAAAATTACTGATAAACATCATGTTTTATTCATTTTCTGTTTCGTTCTATTTCAAAATGGATAAAAACAGAGACAGAATCGCAATATAAACACTCGTATCGACAATATTGTTCATGCAGTTTAAATTTCGTAGACGTGTTCTTAAAAATCAAAAACACCCACATACTCTAAATACTCAAATATCCTCAGTCGAAAAATGAATAATGCAACAGTAAAATAGTAAAAAGCTCTGAAAACTAATAATTAAATAATAGTGTAAGAAATTGGGTTTCTTTTTGTTTTTCATCTCATGCAACTCACTTCGGTGTTCATTGATAGTAAATGGATATGGATATCCAGCACTGGCGTAGCTAGTCCTAAGTAGGCCCTGTATTAAAATTCTTTAGGGGGCCTTTTTTTGGAAAAATAAATTAAAATAACATATTGATAAAAAGTGTCGAAATATTACACATTTTGTGGCCCCTGTAGTTTGGAGGCCCCGTGTCATTGATATGGCTGATATGGTGGTAGATACGCCCCTGATATCCAGTTTTCTTAAGTATTTTAGCATGTTTTAGAAAAATAAGTTCATGTGAATAATATTATATCATTACAAAATAAAAAATCTAAAATGAAGGAATTTTGTTAAATTTTTTAATTCGTTAGATCTTTAATTCTTGAATTGCTGCGGTTCTTTTGAAAGTAATGTGATGCTTTTTTTATTCGTTAATTCAAAAAATTATAATAATCTAAATGTGCAGATATTTAACAGAATTCATAAAATTATGTATACATTTCGAATTAGGAACATACAGCCATTTATTATATTGAAATACGCCAGATATGTTCCTTTCTCCTCAGCAATAACCTCATTGTGGAAAAATTGAGTTTTACAGGCAAAGTTCGCTTTCCAACATGATTTTTATTAAGATTTTGGCAACTATAGAAGAAAAAAACTGAATTACTAAATATGCTACTTCATCACTTTTGGCAACAAATTTAGCAAAAAATATGATGTTGCGAAGGAATAATCGAGAGCTCTCTTGGTTCAATCTTTCCAGAAATTTCCATGGGGTTATATAAAGATCGGTAAAGTTCAGAAAAGAGCCAGGCGTGATCAGAAACTGCGTTGTGCATTAACTGTGATAAGATAGACAGATTTTATCTGCCTACAACTGGAACTGTTCCAGTTATCAGCTTCTGGAGCATTGTAAAGCTTGTTTACAGAGAGCTTGTGCTATTGTAAATAATTAGTTATAATATTTCTGTGTATATTTACATCGATTTGTCTTCGTATAGTCATCTATTCGTCCCTTCTCCTTAATACATCTGTTATTATTCATTTCGCCGGCATCTTTTTCCCCTTCGCAAATTTGGAATAATATGTAGGTTAAGGTAGTGTTACCAAACCTCGTTATCGTCGCGGACCGGTCAACATTTGATAATTTTACTGCGGCTCACTGAGGGTGAGATGTTGATTGTTAATAATTTAGATTGTTTTTATGAAATAATTTTAATTTAATTGTACTTAAATAGGTCCTTAGAATAAAATACAGTTGCAACACAAAAAATGATTATAAAGTGATATAACGGAATATAAAGTGATTTTCATTGAAAGTCACACAAACTCAAGAGAAGTACACCGCAATAAATGCAATAGAAATAATTTATTCTTCCTTGGGCGGCCCGGTACCATTTGCCCCACGTTCCGGAACCGGTTCGCGGCCCGGCGGTTGGAGACCACTGGGTTAGGGGGACTGGTAGGGTAAAGTTTGCTTGTGGATATAACTTAATGAGTATTATTCAAAAATTTTAATTAAATTTATGAATATTTTCATCATAAAATGTTTAATTGATCTTTTAAAATAATGCGGATAAAATGAATTTTTATTAAAAACTTTCTTTAAAAAAAGTATACGTCTTTCTTCTCTAAACCTCTAAGCAAGGGCATTTCATAGACGGTCAAAATGATTGTTTTCAATAAAAATACTAGTGCTGTAAATTAAATAGTTGTAACTTAATCTAGAAACTCGAAGAAGAGAAGGGAGACACAAAAAAGATATGGGAGTGGTAAGGTGGCGTCGTTGACTATGTGTAGAGTACAAGAAACAATTTATCTAGTTGGAAGGATAGTTGCTGCGTGGCATTAAAGTAAAATGTCTCGTTTCCATCACTCTAATTCATGTTTTCGATAGATGATCAGCGGTCGTGGCTCGAGATCACTCGTGGCAAAAATGCAACAGAATGTTATCTAGGATTACTGGAAGCCTGTAAAAAATGCAAAACTGTATAGGAAATGCATTACTATATAGAAGAGTTACACGATGGGTGAAAGTATTTCGTTCGGGTCGGAATGAGACGGTATTTGAAACAAAATGTCTTTTCCTCCATTTTTGGACTTTCTATTTTAATCTCATTTTCATAGACCGTCAAAGGATTGTCCAGGAATTATCCTCAGAGATTGGTATGTGTCATCAAACGTTATGCTACATAATGAAGAAATGTCTGAACATGAGGAAAATTACTGTTGACTTGGTTCCACATCAACTCACCGAAATACAGAAATGGCACCAGTATGTACTGGCTGGGATCCACCTGGAAAACACCGCAGTAAAAAAACCCCTTTCGGGGCGTTTTCCCCGCCATTGAGGGAGACGTGAGCACGAGAGTATGAGCCAGAATTAAAGCTTCAATCAAATGTATTTTGACACTGAGTTTCGAAATGTCCACAGAAATTTCAACTGGAACCCAATTGAGTACATGCCTCTGATTGTGGCAGGGAAAACTGGGAGGGTGGGGGAATTTCATTTTTTTGCGTGTAGTACAAATTATCAAGGGAAAACCCATGTAATTCCCCCGGGGGAAGCCATCTCTTCATCTACTCGCCCTTTTTTAGCAGGAAAAAATTGAAAACCCCAAGCCCATGAGAAATCCAATTTATTCCTACCAAATATAATAATCAAAGACAATCCACCTATAGTGGGAAAATCTAGAGGGATATAATGTAGCTGAAAATCTTTCATGAATAAGTGCATGAAATCTTAATCACCTAAATTTACTCAAAGTTATCCCAAGAATCCTAACTTCCTTAATTTATTTCAATAACTAAAGCACGCCCTATAATCACGCGTCTAAATTCCAATCCTTACCGTAACAGCACTGCGTTCAGCAACTCAGCTTCCTTTCCTCCTACTTCCCTCGATTATTAAACCCACTATATATATACTATCTAATCTAATCCCAAAGATTCCCCAAGAGGATTAATAGCAAATTCCGTAAAGCCCCGTCACAACTATTACTGATGTTTTCTACAACACTATCTGTGTTAAGATGTGTGGAGTTTATTGTAAAACAATCCCCTATCGTATTACATGAAAACACTCGTTGTCATGTCGCAAACATTTCACTCTCCTATTGTGATTATGGCAACAGGAAATCTTGGAATACCCTCTCTACTGACCTGGTATGAATTTTTGTTGTTTCTATCTGTTTTGGGAAGAGGGAAAGGGAAACCCCCCGGGTTTGCTGATTTCATGATTTTTCACCCATACGTTTTGGGTTTAAATTTTGGCTTGGGTTTATATAAATTTTATTCTCTCTGTATGTATACTGCGTCTCTGTTGATATAAATATTCAACACCTTGCCAATGGTATCCAAAAACTTCCCGACTGGCGATTCCTTAGAAGAAATATAATGCAGTTAAAACTTGTAAGTTCTTTAAAAAATTAATTCATACCTATTTTTGCCATTATTTAAATTTTACGGCCTGGTATTCTTTTGATGCAGCTTTAAAATTTAAAAAGAAAATACATTTGAAATTATAAGAATTTAATCCTTCGCTTTCGAAAATTTAAAAACCTTATCAAAGGTTTAAATTGAAACTTCGTTTTGTTTTGAAGTTGACATTGTGAGTGATTTAAAATATTCTAAAAGAAAAATCTATTTTACTTTGTGTTAGAAATATTTCCTTTTTTTTCAGATAAAAAATAATGTTTTTTTTTGGGGTAAATTTTTTTTTGAGGAATTTGTGTATTACCTTTTTAAAAATCATAAAACCAAAAAAACCCCCACATAAAAGCTGTAAGATTTCTAAAAGTTAAAACTGCTTAAGTTGTAAAAGAAATAGGATTTTTTTTTGCCCAGATATTAGAAGTGACCAAAAAAGTTATTAAAACTGAAAAAATTTTTATACATGAAACTTTATTATGTAGATTTTATATGTAGATTTGTAATCGTAATAAGGCTGTAAGTTTTGGGCATACTTTTTATAAAAAACGTTGTAAAAAGGAAGGGGTTTAAACCTTTTTTCTTTTTGTGATCTTTAAAGAATGATATTTTTCCCAAAAGAGGTCCTAATAAATCATTATTTACATTAAACAGCACCCCATTTTTAAAACTTCCGTTTTTAAACACTTAAGTTTTCACGTATTGCTTTAAATTAATTTATTTCTTAATTTTTTAATTTTCCAATTTTCCAATTTCATTTATTAGTAAAATTTAAAAAATTTTTATGACTTGGGGCTTTTTCAAATAGGGGTTTTAATATGTAATCAACCCTCTCTCTCTCTCTCTCTTCCAGAGAACAGTAAAGTAATATAATCACTAGGATCTTACTAAACTTAATGAATTTTAAAAAATCGTTAAAATGCAAAATTAAAAAGCATGTAATTCTAAGAATTAATTTAAAATCAATTTTTAAAAATAAAAAAATGGACTTCTTGGGAATTTTGGGGAGATTTAATTTTTAAATAAATTTTGTGTGTCCATTCCCTACAAATATTTGAAAGAATATGTGTAGTAATACACATATTCATCTTAATGCAGTTACTTAAACTTTTAATATTGGCAACCCCAATTTTTTAAACTTACAAATATACAATAATAAAATTTATTTTTGGGAAAACTTTTTTAATCTTTTAGTGGATTATTTTGGGGAGAGTCACATTATTGGGCTTATCAGCTAAAAAAAAATTACAGAATCAATCCTTCAGTTTAAAAAAATTTCCCCACCAAAATAACATAATCACCTTTTTTCAAAAAACAACAAACACTTTATAAATTCAATTTGGGTTTTTAAATTTATGGGCAAAATTCTATTTCATTACATCACTTTTTCTTTTGTTTAATTTAAAAAGGCATTAACTTGTTTTTCCCTTTTAAAAATATTTTTTATAAAAAATTTTAACTTTTTATCATTGGGGAAACCAGCTTAAGTATTATATAAGATTTTAAAAAAAATTTCCGGGAAATTTAAAAAAAATAAATTTTATTCTATACATATTTTTTATAATCAAGTTCATTTTATTTTTTATTTTTTGTATTTTTTTTAAATTTGTATTTTTAAAAAAAAAGTTTCTACGAAAAAAAGGGTTGGCAACAGCAGAACACATGAACTGGTTAGCTGGAAACTCGTGACTGCATTTAACGTGTGTCTATAACCTCACTTGAATTTATGAACGAATTGATTAGAAACACATGATTGTAATTATCATGTGACTACGACGTCACATGAATTTAGCTCTCATCCTACAAACTTTGAACCAAAAAGAAATGCAATGCAAATATGCAATATATTCCATGATTGATTAATATTTTATAAGTTATATATAATACATTCTACAAGAGAGAAAGTTCCAAAACTAAAGCTATCGATTGATTTTTTTTTCTAAAGAACAAAAAGAAGTTCTGAAGGTCTGAGAAAACGAATGGGCAGGATACTCCGCCATTTTTCGCCAGTGTCTCGTCTATGTAGACAGTTAAGGGATCGAAGTAGAAGGATAAGTACATCTTTATATTCGCCATTGTTTTGTAAATCGCCTGCCCCAAAGAGAAGACATGTTTATGTCGCCATTTCGTTCACCCATCGCTGTCCGAAGATCCTAACCGTTAAAAGAGAATGGCGTAGGATATTTTCTCGTTCTTTTTTCTTTCATTTGATGGCAAAGAGAATATTTTCTTGCTTAGGCATGGGGATTACCGTTGCAATAGCCCATCAAGGAAGGGAAACGTTAAATTTTTATTTTTTTTCGAAAAGCATAAAATACATTTTCTGAAAAAAAAAACATTATATACTGTAAAATTGGGAGTTTATTTCATTAAATAAGATGTTATTTTTATTTTAAAAACAGGGGTTTCCCCAAAAACTTATTGTGCCCATGAATATTTTTTTTATCATAAAAAAATTTAAACAGAGCCCCCCAGGGGAAATTTTTTTTCAAGCAAATCGAAAAAGTATAAATTTAACTGGGTCTGAATGGCAAAATGTTGACCTAAAATGCAATATGCAAAAAAATATTGTGATGTTCTGAAGAGGATTATATTATAGCTTCTGCCCCAAATATATAAAAACCCCTTTTTCCCGTTGAAATGGGGGGGCCAATGAGATGTTTATATTCTTAAAATACAAGAATGATACTGCATCCTGTTCAAAACTAAGAAACATTTTGTGGCATCAACTTCACTTATCTCTCTCAGGACCATGCACAAAACAATATTAAACTTTTAATTAGATGTACAACTTTTAGTATTGCCAAAATTTAGACAAGTTACTGTATGTAGCGGCTAGATTCCATTTCTATTGAAACTAGTATAGACACACATAAAAATTTTACACACAAACACCACATACACACACACACATACTTTTTTCCCAAGTAGGATGCTTGAAATAACTTGTTTTTTAAAAAATTTTCCAAATATTTCTATTCTAAAATTTTACTTTTTACTCTATTTTTCAACATGTAAAAACCACCACTTAACTTTCATAATATTGGAAATAAATTACAAATATTTTACTTCATATACAAGTCCTCGCTGACCCCTTAATGTTGTCCACGCTGACCCAAATTGATTTTAATTCTCTTCGGATTTCCTCAAGAGTTACAAGGATCCACGAGGTGTCCGTAAGAAACATTTGGTAAACATATAGATTAAAACATGCGATAAAGATAAAAAAAAATATAACATCAGTGTAAGTTAGAATAAAAATTAACTTTGAATAACCTATACAAATGGCTTAAATTATCCTGAAAATAGTATATAAAAGTGTTAGAGAGATTTCCTATGGTATTTTCCAAAGATTTAACCGAGATTAGCCAAAATCATTTCCTTTTTCTCATTATTTTTTAAACGCTGAATACTCCCTGAGAGCCACAAAACTTCCTGTCAGTGCCCCTTGTGTCGTCTCAACCCTCCCTAGTTATCTTTTAAGAAATTTAAGCTTTAAAGAGGGGGGGAGAGAAATCGGAAAAAACACGGTTAACACGCTATTGAAGTCAAGAAAATTTGTGAGGTGTCATTTCGAAGCATCTCTAGACTAGCAGGATGATACGTGCATAACGCTTAGAGGGTTGAATTATCCATACAATACTTCTTTATAAAAGTGTTAGAGATATTTTCTATTGTATTTTCTAAAGTTTTACAAGATAAACCAAAATCATTGGCATTTTCTCATTGTTTTTTTAAAAGCTGAATACTAAATTTTGCAGGCTGTTCTTTGTAACACGAGATTATGTTTCAGTTTCTCTTTATTGGAAAATTAAACTGTGAGTTTTGATTATTTGCTTGATTCCTGCTTAGGATTTGCTAGAACCTCATAATTCATTTTCACAGGGAATGTAACAGAGGATTCGGCTAGAGATGTTAAGACTAGTTTTTCAGAGTTAAGGGTTTTCCTAAATTTTAATGTATTTAAATGTACTACAAATCATTTTAGAGAAGAAATATAAATACCAGCCTTATATATATAAGAATCAATTCCAGATTCAAGCTTGTTTTCTTAAAATTTGAATGTGCAAATTTCAACATACATTTCTCAAAAAAAGATATTGTTACAGATATACTATACAGTAAGGTAAATGCGAAATTAATTTTATATGTATAGTTCTATAGAGAAAACAATAGATCCAATCATACATATGCATATCACTTTAACTTAACTCAGTGGCGCAACAGCCCATGAGGGCCAAGGCCTACTGTGTCCATCTCAGTATACGTGACCTTGAGTTCTGAGGTGCATGAGAGCAGATGTTCCTGTCAAGTGGTCAGACTGGCGAGAAACCCCAGGATATCACTTTAGCGTCAGTATAAATGGAGAAAGAACAGTAATACCCCGAACTTACGCTAGACTCCCCGATAGATGGGACGGAGTGATAACCGGGTAAATCGGGGTAATATTTCGCATATAATATGCATAAATTATTTTTAGTTGGGATCGCAGCCAAAAGAAAACAATAATTTAGATAAAAAAAATATTTAGTAATATTTTAGGTAACACAAATACGAAACCGTAAAATGAAGTTATTCTAAAAACAAGGTTTCTTAGAATCGAACAAAGTAGTCTACGAACTCAAAGTATTTTTTTCACTAGCAAAATTTTCTCCCGTAACATGCTAATAATTTTTCCCTTGTCTTGTTGAAAAAAAAATCCTCATTGGGGCTTAAACTTTTTTTAAAAAATTTAAAAAACATTTTTTTAAATTAAAAATGAAGCCTTCTGTCAAAATTTCCAACCGCCATTCGATCTTCTTACTTAAAATGTATCGGAATAAAACCCAAATTCTTTTAAAGTCTTGTTTTGGGCATGCCTTTCTATTTAGCTCGTCAATTGTCAGTTCTTTAGCGTCAAAAAACTATCAACTTTAAATTTATTTGCCGGGCATCAACAACTTTTTTCAATTTACATTACCAATTTTTTTCAAGCAAAAAACGGGTTTTAAAAGAGATTTGAAAAAACGCGTAACTCCGAATACACGTGCGTCGGGTAGAATAAATTGAGGTATTGCTGTATAATACCGTTTGTTTCTAAATGAATATTGGAGTTTTAACAATTTATTGCATTTATTACATATAACTTACAAATACAATTCATACATTTAATGAAAAAGTAACTGAAACAGTTTTATCTACAGGGTTTTAAAAAATTCAATGTGAGCCCCAAATTTATCAAATGGCAAAACATTATGTCGATAGGCGAGTTCATCCCAAACTTTGCTCAGTGTGTCTGAGATAATTATTGCAACAGTTGCTTCAATCCTGTGTCTAAAGTCTGGAAAGTCAGCTAGTAGTGGAGGTACATACACACAATCGTAAATGAGCTCCCACAGATAAAAAAACATATGGCGTCGGGTCGAGGAAAATGGAGACCATGCCAAACAAGCTTTTTTCATGTGGCCCCCTTTTTTGGGCCCAAACTATTGGTTGAGTAGGGGTGGTCTTCAACAAATCGCGTACGGGAGATGAGTGAGGTGGTTTTACCATCTTGCTGCCAAATTATCTGTTTCCTTTTTTTCCCAAAAAAATAGTCGGGAGTTGTAGAGCAAACAAGATAGGCAGCCCGTTACAGTTGGTTCACCGAAAAATAAAGACGCATGCACTTTCTGCCCGAAATATGGCATTAAAACATTCCCAATTTTTTTTAAGTCTCCCGCGATTCTAGCACCTCGTGAAAAATTTTTTAAAGCTCCAGGATTCCCCATCATGAATGTTCATTGCCCCCTGTGGTGTTCCCCCGGAACGTTTGGGGAAGAATAGCAGATTCTTTTCCCTTTTTAAAATGGGGAAACAAAAAAGCTTTGTTCCTTTTTCACCATTTTTCTATTAGCGGCTGATCGGCTTTGGGGAAAAGGAAAACGATTAACATATTGCCCTTTACGCGCATGTCAAACATGCCAAAAAAAAACTTTTTTTAGTTGGTTTTTTATTCGATGCATGAGCTATACTTATAAGTTATATGTAATAAATAATATAAATAATTAAAACTCCGATATTCATTAATAAACACCCTGTACAATAAATTGTTTAAGCAAATTATTTAGTTCTGTAATAGTTATACCCGAATATATTTTAAATTAATAATTGAATTCTAATATTTACAGTATACACTATATATGCCACTCAGTCTAATTGAGCAACTAAGCAGGATAACGTAATGTAAAAATTCTGTTTTTAAAAATTTGTTAATTAGACCAATATATAACTCAAAAATGTACATTAATTTATACGAAAATGCCAAATATGCACCTATGTGCAATAAATAGATTAACAGAAACTTCGCTACATTTAGTATTCTTTTTTCAAATAATTACCGAAACATGGGGATTTAAATTATTGGGGCTAGGAGTCCTTTTATTCAATTTACTGTACAATTGAAATTTATGGGTAGAAGACTCCTGTTTGATTTAAGATGTTGCAGTCAATCATTTTCGATATTTTTAAAGAGAAACTTTTAATACCTATGACGTTCTGTTAATGAATGTAAACCTCATTAGGAAAAACAAAAAGATTTTTTAAGACTTTACCCAACATAATCGCTTTTCGTTGAAACATCTTCAAAAGCAGTCTGATGAAGTTACTATTAATTCACATTTATGCGTTAGTGAATATTTTTATCTATATAAATCTATATCAAGTTTTGTTCTTACACTGCATGTAATTTTATTAAAGTGCATTATAGTCTGTCAATTTCTTACTTAGAAACACTATAACATAAAATTTATTCACATTCATTTCACCTTTATTGAAATAAATGTTTGATGCTTTAAAAGTAACTAAAAGTTCCCAAACAACTTTAGCCTCAAGAGAGAAGTTTAAAATAACAAGTAATATAAAAAGATATGTTTTTAATCAATACCTACTTGGGTCAACAAAGAAAACTTTTCTTTTGGTTACTTTTTATTAAATAATTACAATTAATATAAATATGTATATGCATATGACAGAGTCGTAATATTAAGTGGCAAAATAGAAAGTGATTTTCCTTGCAATTTTCCCATTTTGCTTTGTATATACGGTTACAGTTACAGTTATTATTTTAAGGTGTATGGAGCATTAAAAGCTATTATCCCCTCTATATACGGTGTTGATCTATTATTTTTGTTTGTTTCTATTTATTCACTAATTAAATTTAATTTTCCCTTTAAAAATAGTATAGTAAAAAAAAATCGCATTCTTGTTGGTTCCCAGGCCCCTTTTTTAGAAATTGCATCCATTGCTCTACAGGAACACAACAGCGATTTTCCTTTTTATATATGTTCGACTATTTTTTTTTTGGGTTAAGTATTTTAATTTAAAATTTTAAATTTAAAGAAAAATAGTAACAAAAAAAAAATAATAGTAATTAAATTTTAAATTTAATTTACTTGAAAAAACTCTTTAACATTAAGTGTTACACACAAGTTTAAAAAAATATATTTTAACTTGAAATTTTTATAATAGAAAGTATTTTAAAAGGATTGAATATTTGAAAAAGATATACAATAAAAAGCATATATGTACGGAAGGGGAATTATGGAATTAAAAAGAAAATTCCCTCGAACGGGCATTAAGGGGAAAAAACTTTTTTTTTTTTTCAAATGTTTGCTGTTACGAATATGGAATTTTTAAAAAAGACTCAATGTCCGGTATCAATGTTATTTTCTAACTTTATTTTGCAATTTCAGTTGCACCGTTTTCCTGTTTTGAATACTCTTTAAATGGTTAATAACAATATTAATCCTCTTTTGCTATCTTTAATACTAAATATATATTTATATCTAAAAAGTAATAAGATTAAAAGTCAAATAATTAAAGCACTTTTTTAAAAAATAGAATTTTAAATAAATCGTTAGTTCCATTGATAGGTCAAATAATCAATTTTATTTTTCTGGCTCATATTATAAATAGCAACCTGTTATGATTATGTTTTATTTGCAAGTTTACCATTTTGACGACTTCAGGAATGAATCTTCCAAAAGTTTGCTTTCTTACGCCAAAATTTAAATTGGAAAATCGTTTGATTAAAATCAGAAATGCAATTATTTAGATAAACAAGACTAGAGGATTTCAAATCTTAATTTAATTGGATTTAAGCTATTTCGTTAATTCTTGATACTACAATGTAGATATTTTCTTATCTTCTTTACTTTTTTCAATTGTTTATCCATTGCTCTTGTTTTTAATTGTTAAATATTGTAAACCATCTGTTAGAGTATTAAAAATTAAATAATTTTCTAAAACGGAACATGTGACTAACTCTCGTTTGTCTAGTTTTCAATGTATCATTCTACGTTTATTACATATTTTTTTTCTTCGTATTTCAAATTTGTGACCTGACAAATTTAGTAAGAAAATATCTACTCTTTATAAAGATCATAAATTCATTTCAATCTCTTTTTATATTAGCGTTCAAAAATGTTGTTTCAGCGGTAATTTTTTAGGTAAAATTATAATCAATTTATTAGAAAATAAACCTAGTTTTCCACTTTTCAAAAAATAAATGTTTTATTATTTTACAAAACTGCATAAGCCTGGCATTTTAGTCGCAATTGAGTTTTAAAATTGATAACTTAAAGAATAATTTATTATTGACCTTGAAATTTTAAATTATTGATAAGCTGAATACAAAATTATAATAATAATAATAATGTTAATAATTTCACATCAAATTTTATAAAAGGCGAAATATTTTGAACTATCGTCAACATAGAGCAGTGATTCTCAAAGTGGTCTATATCGACCCCCATGGGTCTACGATGGTCTCTAATAGGTCTACGTCAGCAGGAAAAATTTGGAGGTCCATGAGGTGTAAATGGGGATGTAATTGTGGTTCTCATTTAACCAATTCGTAACTTTAGCTTTCATTGAATAAAATAAATATTCTACACATGGGGTTTTTATTTTTTTTACTTACATTATATTTTATAATATAAACAGATCTATCTATGATGAATTATGGAAATGTGAGGGAAAATTTTAACTGCTCTTTCCCGGGGGAAAAAAATTTCGACGGTTGTCAAAAAGTTCTTAACAAAAGAAACAAATACCGGGCGCTACTAACTTGAGGAGAGATAAAAATAATCTCAAAAAAAATTTATTCCCACGTTGGGGGTTTAAAATTTTTTTCTCAAAAAACATCTTTTATTCATCCCCCCCATTAAAACCCATTCCCCTTTTTTTTTATCAGTTTTTATATATTTAAAAGTTACAAATTTTAATTAAAAAAATACATGTTTAAAAATTTATCGTTTTTTTTTTAAGGGTTTTCCCCACACCCCCCACTCTAAACTTCACTACACTTAAAACTTTTTAAAACTTTTAAAATGGGGACTCTATACCAGCTACCAAAACCCGTTCACGTTGATGACTTTTTAAAAAAATTTAATATTAAGTAAACAGGGGGGGCTACCCTAAAAACCGGGTAACATGGCAAAAATTTTAAGACAAAAAAAAAGTTTGGGGGAAAAGGAACCCCAAAACCAAAAAAATAACTGTTAGGTGAAAAGATCTCAAACATCCTTTTTTTTTAAAAAAAATAAAATCTTTAGGGGCGAAAATTCTCTACTTTTTAAATTCTTAAGGGGTTATGGACCTTTGCAAAATTAAAATTGGTCAAAATTGGGCGCGATTTTGATTTTTTTTTACTAATAATATTCCTTTTTATTTCATAAAAATAATTTTGTTAAGAATTTTGTCATTTTGAAATAATTTCTGATTTTTTTTATTTTACCAAATAAATGTTTAAAAGACCTTTTTTTGTTCGGGAAAATTTTTTCCTTTTTTAAAATTTTTCGTAAAAAGCTCTTTTTTATTTCCTTTCCGTCATTTGTCTTTGAAATTTTCACAACCTTTTGAAAATGATATAATTCCCAAAATTTATGCATTAGTTTTCTTAAAAAAAAAAAAATTGATCCTATTTTTTTGATTGGGTTTGAAAAACCTTTAAATTTTGATAATTGGTGAAATACCCCAAGTAAAAAAAAGTTTATCTTTTTAATCAAATTTTTTTTCTGAATTTAAAATCCAGCACCAAAATATTTTGTTTAAATTTATCATAAACAAAAAATTATGTGCATACCTTAAAACTAATGTACATGGAGCATTTTTAAAATTAGTTTAAAAAATTTAATTTTTTTAAAAAAAATCAGTTTATAACATTTTTTAAAAAAATATATATTTAAATTGTGAAATATAATAATTATTTACTTTATTGAATCCATTTTCAGCTAATTAAGCCAACAATTCAAGAAATTAATTTTAATGGTCCACCGTCCCCTTAACATGGGCATAGCTACCGCTGCATCTATTATACGGGGCCACCAAGCTACAGGGGTCCCCACAGAATATCTACAGTCCAATAACATGGTTCTCATCTAAAAACGAACCCAGAATTTCGGTACAGGGCCCACTCAGAACTAGCTACGCCAGTGCTTCTTAACCATAGCACGTGAAGAGAATGAAGCTCAGTCTCAGCGATACTCAACCTGCGGCCCACTGAGCTTTTTTAAGTAACTCAGCCATGACCCATGGCTCTGAGAAATTCAGTTATTTAAGAACATTGTATTAAAAATTTGGTGGGAAATTCTTTGACAAGAAATCAAATATATCAATTTTGCTCTTTTGCTGTCGATGTGATACAGCTACGAATTGATATTCTTTTTTCTATTTGTAACGGTTACGGTTAGTGATAACATACAACAGTAGAGTAGTGACAATTTTATGGGTGGATTTAATTTTTAATAATTTTTCATACCTTGCAAGCGAAAAATATTTGAATGATTTCGAAATTGACTGTTTTATAGTGAAAAACAAACGTGGATCAGTACTTGTTTGACTTGTCATGAAAGTTCTTAAAATTAAAAATACCAGCAAACAGGAATCACTCAATGGTACTTTTCGTCCAAGATCTCTTTTAAAGAGATGTAAATAGTATTTATTGATTATTCTTTGCAACAGCAACAAAGTGTTTTGTCAGTGGTAATGTCACAGAGGTAACAAATACATCCTCTGAAGTTTGTTATATTATTGGTAATCATATGAAACCGTTTACTGATGCAGAAATTGTGAAGGAGTGTTTCTTAAATGCTTCTAATTTAGTGTTAGGGACAAAAATAAAAAATTATAATTAAAAAAAGCAAAACAGGAGCTGTAATATTTTGATCAATTTTCCACATTTTAAATTTGCAATGTTATCTTGGTCTTAATGCATTTCTCACCCCCTCCTCCGTTTATCCTCATGTTAGTGACAAATATATATATATATATATATATAATTAAAAAAAGGAACACAGGAGTCATAATATTTTGATCAATTTTCCACATTTTAAATTTCTAATGCTATTTTGGTTTCAAAGCATTCCCCATGTTGCTGCCAGTGTGAAATAGCTAGCATATGTATGCGACCCAGCAGAATAAAAGTTTGAGTACTCCTGCTCTATCTCATTGAACTCTCAGCAGCTTCCATTTATACGAATGATGGCTCCATCGTAGAAATTCTACTAGAGCTCGTGATTTCACTTAAAACTCGTGATCTGGACAGTTTACAATGCTTTAGGAGTCTTTAATATTCTAACAGGATTTAGAGGGCATTTTTCTTATCACGGATTTTCGATAGGATTGAACTTCCATTTCTGCAACTTAAGGATTAGTAAGTATTTGGTTTACCGAACATTTTATTTGATTCAGATTCGAATTTTAAAAGTAAAGAAAGATAGATATAAAAAGAATTCGAAGTTAAAGAGTTATTGAAATAATTGGATTCGAGTTTTATTTATAGGAAAAATGAACAGATTAGATTTGAAAAATGTGAATAATGTAATTTCCTCAAATAACTTATTCCATTTCTTTGTGTATTTATACTGCTATTTGTTTATTTGAACTCCCGATAGTTTGTTTGTAAAATTAAATGAATACAATTTTTTGTTTCCTTATAATTTAAATTAGTGTAATTTAAGTACGAATATTTATTTTCAGTTTTCGGAATTTTAATGAACAATCATATTTTCTAATCGTAAATATTTTTTTGTATATTAACTTTAATTATTGGTTGGATGGAGTCTAAGTGCCGGATCTCGAACACAAATTTATTCTAAATTCCCGCTTATTTATATTAAACAAGGTATTAGACTGTTATAAGTTTGTGAATAATTGTTTTCACTTAATTAAATTCCTTCACCATACCGAAAGTTAAAATTATTTTACAAGAATCAGAACTCGTAACTCCAATTAAAAGAAAAATGTACTAATTAATATGTACTAGAATACAATTTTCATACATTCCTTTATTATACATTAAATTTAATAAGACTAGCTTATTAATATTAGGAACACGAAATGATATCACATACTCTCTTCCCAAGAGTTATAAAAATACTACAAATACTCGTATAAGCACAAGCGAAGTAAACATAATTAATTCTAATACACCAATTAATAAAATTCTTTACGTAAAATAAATAATGAATGTTTAAATTAAAGAGCCACCTAAAATACGTATCAACAATTTTCGTTAAAATATTTATGCCTTTTGTTTGTGATCCCTATTTATTCTCCCTCATTTTATCTTTTGAAATGTTAAATATTTAATGGGAATTTTTTATTTTATTTCATTCGTTTCATTAATGTGCAAAAAACTTCAAGAGAATATTTTTACGTTTATCAGGGAAAAAAGATTTGAATTTTCAAAAGAAACCATTCAATAAATAAAAGACTTGGGGGTTTTGGGAGGGAATATTAACGTCGCATTTTTCACTCAAAGTCTTTTGGCAAAAACATCTCAAGGCCAGATCGGAAGGGAACCGAGCTAAATTTTTTGCCTTCCACACCAAGGGGGCATTTGGTTTGGGGGTTGATTTAACGTGGTAGGTTTTCCCGGGGGTTTTTCAGCAGATCCTCGAACGTCGGCCAGAGCCCAAACCCCCAAACCATAATCTACCACGTCCAAAAGAATGAAAACCCCCTTATTTAAGAAAAACATTAAAAAAAAAATTTTCGAGCATTTAAAAAAATTCTAGATTTTCTCTTTTAAACCTCCCATTAGCTCACACCTCTATTTTTTATATTTATCTGGGGATTTTAATCGTAATAAAATCATTTTAAAGCGTCAATTGGCGGAATTTTTTTCATGTATTTTGGGATGACAATACAGAAATTTTTATTATAATTAAAAAAAAAGGATTAAACAATTATTTAAAAATTACAAAACACACCTTTTAAAAATTTTTGTGACATTGCAAAACTTGAAAAATTTTTTCTCCCTTTTAAACTCAGTTAACTGAAATTTATATAAAGATTTTTTTCGATGAAATAAAATTTTTTTAAGGGTAATTAAAGAAATTAATTAATTAATTTGTAAATTCTTTATAGTATATTCTGTCATCATATTTTATTAATTGTAATATTTAATAAAAATTTTTAAAAAAATAAAATTTTTTTCTGATCTAAGTAGGAATTGACAATTTTTTTATATTTTGTTCTTTTTTATAAAAATTAATAGAAATGCAATAATTTTAAATGGCAAAATCCATTCAACTATGACACGGATGATTTAAGTTTATTAGATCACGATGTTTGATTAGAGAAACAAAAGACGGACGAATATTTTCTAAACATTGCTTTACAATGAAAGTAATAGTTTCTATTACAATCCCATTTCAGGCAAAAGAAATTAAATTATCTTAATGGAAATGACATATTATTTGAATATTATATTATATTATTTTGTTTCATATGCATGTGTGTGTGAAATCTGAAAAATCATCTTGAAAAGTCAACATTAAATATGTTAATTAAAATATATGGATTATAGCTAAATAGGGATTGCAATACCAGTATACCGGGATACTGAATACAGGTATTTTGAGCCATTTGTGTACGATTTTGTAATACCGGTATTCACTAGTTAAAATCCCGTTTTTTCTTTATTGACTAGAAATTTTTCAAATTGTCTCCTGAATATGTTCAAGGATAGTCAACATAGCAAAATAGTATACGTTTTAGTTTTTATGTCTCTCTAACGGGCGAAATTAATTAGACTGTGAATAAAAAGTTGCATCATACAATCAAGAAGTGATAAAATATGTGAATCATCCAAGTAGGAAGGCCAAATGTATTCAATTACAGCTCAGAGCAATACTGCACATGCGCAGGATTTGTAGTCTGAAATTCGTATTTGTAAAAACAAGGTTGTAGTTGTGAAGAACGTGCCGTAATATTTCGAAATTTTTAAATTGGTGTCTTCGTTTTTCACATTGTATTTGCATATCATACTTATAATGATTTTAAAACTAAAATTGAAAAAGAAGAAAAGGAACTATCCAATTCAAATTTGGTCAAGTTTATAGTAAATTTTCTAAAAATTGTTTACCGACAAACCTATTCACATTCAGAAGAATTCGGTGCAGTTATCGAAGATGATGTTGCCACTAATGTTGATAGTGAAAAGGAATTGTCTCATGAACAAAAATTAGAATTAGAGATAGCTAAAAAAATTTCCACAAACAAAATGCAATGCAGAAATTAGCTACATCCAAAAAACCATCTGAAGTGAAATCGATTTATTTCAAAAGATGAGAGATTTAGTAGTAAATACTTGGAAAACGTATATCGCGCATTGCTAACAGTACAACCAACTAGCGTAGATGCCGAAAGAGAGTTTTCGACACAGGTAATTTTTGCACGAAATTACGTTCCAGTCTTAATGACAGTACAATTGATGCATTACGTTTTTTACAATCACATTTCAAAAATTTATAATAATACCACAAATTGAATAGTGATATTTACACTTTTTGTGATTTAAATAAATGAGATGTTCCCTTACTTTTTTGTGACTCTTTATTTACTGTTATAATTTATAAGTTACAAATTTTTTTTACGTTATATACACTCTCTAATAAAATTGGCAAATAAAACAAAGAAACAGCTGTGTTTTCCTAAAATTTCTAGTACCGGCATTAAGATCTAAAAAATACCGAATACTGGAATTGAGCTTTTGGTCTGGTATTGCAATCGCTATAGCTAAAGTAATGGGCAAGAAAATACCAGGAATTTCGGAACGTTTTTTTCAAATTATTTCGTTAAAAGTAAGCGAGGAACTATTTTAGTAAGCTGTTGTTTTACTAATGCCTCCTGAACGGCAAAGGCTGAATCGAGGCAGACGAAATTCTCATGGCGAAGGGCTAAGTGATGCCATTCGTTATCCGTACAGGTGACAGTACGATTTGACCCGTTACCACCAAAAGTTTTGAGAGAGAACGCTCTGGATGTGGTTACGGGTCTCTCACCTCTTTTCACCTTCCACCAACCATACGAGAGCACTTGCGGGTCGACGGCTATTTATAGTAGCCCCGTGCCGCGAAAAAACTACACATTTACAAGCATCAATGCCTTCTCCGGGATTCGAACCCAGACCCTATGGAACAAAGAGTTAAGAGTTGCTAACCACTATATGGGATGTGGGACATCATAAGCTCCTGATGAAATAAGGGTGACGGCTGCTACTGGGTGAGTGAGGGAATATTAACATCGCACTGTTCAGCTACATGAGGGCTGTTGGTGACGGACCACGTAATTTTGAACCATAGTCAAGTGACGTGGACGACACCAGAGAAGCCACCTCCTTCTCTTAACTACCACATCACAGCAACGGGAGGATGGTTCAGCTCTCGACAGATTTAACGTACATCGTTGCCCTACACGGCGGGTCTTTAGTGGTACTGGGCTCGATTTCATGACATGCCTGCCATGATCTGATACCTTGACCACTGGGCTGCCGTAGCCCCTCGGCTGCTACTGGACCTTGCGAAAATCGATTAAATGCTTCTTGAATTAGGCTTATATCATATACCATCCTCCTAATATAAAATTGATTTTGAATCAAGAAGTCGTGATGTTGCCTAGAAGAAATTAATATTCAGAACAAATGAAGTGCGTATACGTTATTGATGTTATTTAATTGCGCTTATGCTGTTGCCTTCTCTTTTTTGACTCTATTAAATGGATAAGTACCACTTCCCTATCAAAAATGAAGTCTTGCCGAAAAAATGATTTAAATAACTAAAATACTCCCGTGTTCCAAGAATTCTTTCTTTACACCGATTACTAACGGGAATTAAGCAAATAATTGCACTTAAGCATAAACAATGATTAATAAGTAGTAAGACATGGCTAATTTGTTCATTAATGTTAATACGAGTATGTTTCGCAAAAAAGTACAAATTTGCAAAAAGTATCATGTACATAATACCAAATTGTATATTTACGGTTTTAAAAAGTCTTTTTGTACTAAAAACATTCTTTCATTCGGTTTATATTGAGAAATATGTCAAATATAATTTAAATTGTTTCAAAATGAAAAGAATCTTAAATATTTGAATCTAAATGAATTTATTTTTCTCCTTTACACATCAATTAAAAATAATAAAACGAAAATACCATGCACCCTGAAACAAACGAGATGACTTTCTTTTTCAATTTCCCAGAAAAAAAAGTTATAAAAACTAAAATAAATGAAGAAACATAAAATATGTTTACTTCGTTTTCTATTAAAGAATTCGAACGAGAAATGCAGGTAAAAGGAGATTTTAAATAAATTTATTTTGAAGAGCTTATAAATAAAAGCTTGCTTTACAAAGAGTTACAAGTAAACAGTACAAAATGGTTCCGGCATTTGGTAATTAACAATTAGCTAATTGGCAATTTAGCTTGATGCTTATTATTGGAATACTTTGATTTATAAAATTTGGGTTATAAAAGTTCTATTAATTAAGTTATAAAATAGCTTAAGTAGCTCCCTCTATTTTAATTATTATGTTTATTTGCTTAAATTTACGAGAATAGTAATAATTATATATATAAACATTAGATTTTGTGAATTTATTTTACATAAGCTCATATAGAAGCAGTTTCAAAGATAATATAGTTAATTAATTTCTTGTTATACTTGAAAACGTTACTGCCAACTTTAATGTAAATGAATTGACTATTATTAAACCAACTTTAGTTATAACCCTAGTATTTATCTCTAATGATGTTAACAAGATCTCAGCCGTGATGTATTGAAGAATCAATACAACATTAAATATTAATTGATTAATTTTTTTCAACAATCTTGTAGTGTTTTTGATGCCGCAGCAAAGAATTGAATCCTTCCAATTACACATTCCACATAATTCTGTCTAGATATAGGCAGATAACAATAATAATATAGAGGAAGATATGTGTTAATAATGCTTCGTAGATTTACTTCATTTATTAAACAAGTAATATAAAAAAAAATTTAAGTCAATTCCTATTTAGATCAACAAAGAAAATTTTTATTTTAGCTACTTTTTATTAAATAGTTACAATTTACATAAATATGTATATACATAGGACAGAATCACAACATTAAGTGGGGATTAATTTTCATTAATTATCATTAAAGTATCGTATTGTTATCCATTACAATCGTGTATTTTTAATTTCTGTTCAACTGAAGGCTTTAAAACGTGAGAAAAAAATATTTTAAAGTTTTGACCCAAGTCACTAAAAATTAAACCAACGTGGCTGTATCTGTTTTTCTTTAAGTAATTAGTTTCAGTCAGTTAATTTTAATTAACTATAATTGTTGTAATATTTTTACCCAAAACAATAGTGTACAGAAAATTTCAGCTCAAATGAGTTCTTTAAAATGTACCTTATTATATAACGATTGAAAATTCCACGAAGATAAATAAATATATACAGAGTTTGAGCTAATAGTAGGAATTGAAAAAGATATCGAGGTAACAAATACCTCTATTATTGCTCACTCACAATGTAAAATTTAATGTAATATATCTCTGCAGCAGTATACTTAACAGAAATAAATGCTTCAAAAGTATTATTTTAAATTCAAGGCATCATTAAGTCTTTGTGCATTGAGGTATTACTTACTTTATTGAATAGACTATAGAGAACTTAAGCTCCCCGCTTGAAACAATGGCCTCAATGTCTATTTCGCACCAGAATCAATAGTCATCAACAGAAATTACAACAGAATCCATTTTTATGAGACATTTTTTTTTAACTTGCAAAAATAATACTCTAATGTTTCATAGTTTTATTTGTGACTTTGAATGAATTATAGCTCAGAAAAGTCATAAGTGATTTTTAGAAGAAAAAAAAATTTGTAATATTAAATACACTTTGAAATACAGAAACTTTTAAAAATATTGTTCTAATTTGAAATTTTTTCTGTTGAAAATATTTGTTTGCGTTGACCATTAATGTATCATTTAATAGAATTTTTACTTACAAAAAATTAAATAAGATGAAAAATGAAAGAGAATCTGTTATTTCTGAATACAAATTAAGACTAATTAGAATTCAGCGGAATTCCATACATAGTTACATTAAAAATATTCATTATATTTTAATAAAAAATATTTACGAAGTTGTTATAAATTAGATTAGATCAGTATTTAATTTAAAATATATTGTTTTATTTATTTTATGTAACTTAAAGTACTAAACATTACTTTTAACATTAACTAACACAAATTAAATATTGGAACGTATTGTGCAGAATAGATAAAAATACTTTAAAATGGAAAATTTTTACCTTTTTTTTTTAATTATGTCCCTCTGAAATAAATTTCACTTGAAAACTAATAATGATTAAAAAATAATACACAAAAATGATAGGAATTTAAATAAAATAAAATGAACTATTATTAGGGATTTTTCAGCGAAATTTTATGAAATAAATTCAAAATATTTAAGAATAGTTAAGAAATATTATTCCGTAGTACCTATAAATTAAAATAATTCTCTTAAATCACAAGTTCACAGTTCAAAAATCAATTTATCGTACATTTTTTAAAAATATAATGGAACAGCAATGGAACTATTTTGCTTTTAAGGTCATTAAATATGATAAAGAATTACACAATTTGTTTAATTAATATCGTTTGCAATTTAAATTTATTTTGGTGCACAAATGTGATAAATTTTAGTATTTTTAGACGAATTATCAACTTGTGTATTATCCTGAATCGAATTTTGAGTATTAGAAAAAAATAAATGGTGTCTAAATATGTTTATTTTAAATTATAAAAAAAATAATAAAATGGGAAATAAAAAATATTGTTTATCAACGCATATTTAACATATATATATATATTAAAAATTATCTCTCTCTATAGCAAGTAATAAAAAAATAATTTAAAGTCAATTCCTATACTTTGAATGGATGAATAGAAAGTATTTTATTAACGTTTGAAAATTTGAATAAGATATATATCTAGAGAAAGAGAGAGTTAAAACCAAAAAAAAAAAAAATAGTAGAAATTGAAAAGAGAGCATGCTTTGTCTGCATTGTTGTAACAATGCACACCCGATTTGGCTGAAAAATATATTTTCTACGCCAACTTTTGTCTTTGTTTTAACAGCTACATTGTTGCAACAATACATACGACTCTTAGTTGGCGTTAAAAACCAGTAAAATTAATTAAATAAAATTAATTCATTAATATTTGAAAAGAAATTGTATTAACATCGTGTTAACCCTTACAAGTTAAAAAAAAATTTATTTGAACTTGATTGGATGAATGGAAAGTATTTTATTAACGATTGAAAATTTGAGCAAGATAAATACATAAATAAATAAATATATAGAGAGAATGAGATAATAGTAGAAATTGAAAAAATGTAGTTGCACTTGTGGAATCACACTCAATCACCATGAACTTGAGCCGGCTGAATAAAAAATATTGAATATAAATCTGATTGCAACTTCTCTGCTGAAGCTCAACTCAAATCGTCTGCTGATTTGTAGCATTTAATTTAAGGAGATAAGAATATGGAAATGGAAATGAAGGTTATTATTGGAAATATTGCTGCTGATCCTTCTGTGATACGGGTAACTTCTGCATCAAACACCTTCGATAAAGGTATGGTATTTTAATTTTAAAGTAGAATTTTCAATTTTTTTAAGCCTTCCATTCTTTTACATTGTTTTGTTCAATGTTCGCAGATTCTTCTTTACTGTATTAAATAAGCCTTCTTTCCCTCGATTTCAGAATGTCCATCATTAACTTTCATTGAATTTCAATACTAATATGCATTGGTAAATTGTCGCACAATATCAAAGCCATGTATTGAAAATTCGATCCTAATCATGAGATTAATGCATGTGATTTATGGAACATGACGATATAACTACATTATGAAATTTAAGTATTTATTAAATAATAATAAATTCATTAAATCTAGCTTAATCTCTCGAAACTTTGTTTCCCTCTGTTTAATAACTTTTTCAATAATTTTGCCTAAGTATGAAATTTCGAATGCACATTTAAAAAAAAACTTTAGAATTAAAATGCGTTTTTTTTATAAGTTTTTGACGAAGAAATTTTTAATAAATTAGTAAACTTTTACATAGATTGATAAAATTAGACATAACAGAAAAGACCAGTTAAGTCAAATAGGTTTAAAGTCTTTGAGAAATCTCAATAGTGTTAATATAAAATATTTTTTTTACTTTTTAATATGGTAAGGTACTTTGTGTGTGTGTGTGTGTGATGTTGCTATTTAATTATGGGAACATAAAAGAAACTTGTTCTAAGACTTTATTCGAAGAAAAACCATGTTTTAAAGCCATATTTTTGTAAAAAATATATATTTCTTCTCAGAGGTAAAAACTAAAGGTAAAAAAAAAAATAATAATAACTACTCTTTTTCTCTTTCCGAACTAGAAAAAAATTTAAAAAAAAATAACAGAGATAAAATTAAACTTTGAAAGTAATTTACTGAACAATTTAAATTACTTTCAACCATTTATCTACCGCTTTATGACTTACAGCAAACTTTTTCATGCAATATATTTTTTTTGGATCACTGCATTGTAAATTAAGGGTTATACATAAATAAAATACTCAACTATGGGAAAATTAATTTGTTAGAGCTAATTAATTAAATTGGTACTTTAAAGTACCGTCAGCACACAATGGTCTCAAATATTCTCATAAAATGAAAAGACCGAGTGACTTCTTTAAAGAAGTTTTAACTCTTAAAAATGCTAAATAACCACGGAGAACACTAATATTTTACAGCACAAAATATTTATTTTTAAAGATTATTAAATTTTTAAAATTTATTTACATTGTTTACACATAAACTTAATTTGATGATATTCAAAGAAACAGTGTTTTTTTGTCAACACACAGAAATTCATTACACGTTATGCATTTTGAGTAAAGTTTCCATTGAATGTTTTTTAAAGCACTGTATACTGGGGAAAGAAATGCTGTATTTTCTTAACAGGAAGTACTGCACTTTGAGTTCAACCTCTTAATCGTCATCTTAAGAATCTAACGAAAATTCCAGCAGATAATTTGCTGGGACTTCTTCATCAGAAAAATCATCTGTTGGCCCAACACTGATTTCAGATATTTCAGATGAAAGGTTCTATAATAAATCCAAAGACTTTTAACGACTGAGCTTCCTTTTTACAAACTTTCTAAGAAAAGGAAATAATAATAAAAAAAATTAGCTACTTGAAAATCTCCAACTACTGTTAAATCTCTATTACACATAAAGGAATTAAAGTGATGTTACATAATTTTTGAAATAAGTATGCATATTTCATTTAATTGTGTGGCAAAAAAAAAATATAAGCTCGGATTCAAAGTTACAAATTTTTTGATAACATTAAAATAAAACAATAAAAAAGAAGCAAAATAAATCATTTAAGCAAAAAGAAATGCTAAGAAAGGCATAACTATATTGCACTATAGTGATAACGCTTCAACACAACAAAAATCAATAATATATATAAGCTACACGGATGAAACAAAAACTAAGTTCTTGCTCTAACACCCATTGGGGGTCGGTACTTATAAGTACCACAAAAATTATTCAACTATAAAATTAATTATATACTTTTACTTTAGTCTCCACTGTCGGGAAACCATGATTTTAAAAGCTCATAAATGGATAATTTTCATGATATTTAGTGTCTCTTGATTAGAATACATGATAAAATTGTTTTAAGGAGACATTTTTGACAAAAATTACTTAAATACAATATTTCGGCAAAAAATTTACTTAGAATTAACCTTTTTCAAAAAGTTCTCCTTTTAGAAAATTGCTTATTATAATAAATTTGCCTTTATATAGACCAGATTTTGCACAGAGGCTCAACTATGATTTTGAAATATTCACATTATTTTCAGAGTTACAACCCATTGAAATAATTATCGGCATTTTTTCTTAAAATTTTTCCCTCTGTTGTCGTAAAACATGGATAAACCCACTTCAAGAAATATTTCAAAATTTAGTTGAGCCTCTGTACAGAGATCTGAGCTTTTAGACAGGCAAAATATTATTACAATAGAAGTATTTTTCACAAAAGTAGAATATTTTGAAAATGGGTCATTCTATGTTCATTTTTTGTCAAAATAGTATACTTAAATAATTTTTTATTGTAATACTATTCTTAAAACAGTTTTATATAGATTTTCTAATCTAAGTGACACTAACTATCATAAGTATTATCCATTTATATACTTTTGCAAAATCATGGTTCCAAACGTAGTCGGATACCTTAAAATAAATAGTCAAATAATTTTCTAAGGCCTTCCTTAACATATAAAAAGAAATAAGACACTTACCTTTTGACATTAACTACTTTTTCGGAACAAAATGACAATCTTTGCAATCCGATCAAAATGTCAGCTGAAAACGCACTTCTGCTATGTGCCTTCTTCGCTAAAATATTCATCATAGAACCCATGCTGCCATATATCATGAAAGAGTGGATTTAAAAGAATATTTCTGCTATCGTCAGAGTATTCGTAAAAATATTTATCCTATGTAATTTTAAAGTGAGTGGTACTTATAAGTACCATCGATAGATAAAGGCTTAAGGCAAATTTTATTAACTTGATGAGAAATAATTAAAATATTAATTTAATATAACTTAGGAAAATAATATTCAAATTCATAAACTTTCACCTACATATTTCTTCTATTTTAAAATCATCAGAATGTTATGTACGCATAACATATATGTGATCCTTTTATTTATTGAATATTTTGAGTCATGAGTTGCGTGAAAAAATTCAGTATTAGGAATTGAAAAGTATTTTACAAGACATACTACTATGAATTAATAACTGTTTCAGTTCACCTAATCCCAGTCATAACAAGACAATCCTGATATTCATACACACGAGCTTTCCCCTCATAACTGTAGACACTATGCAATGGGTGGCCAGCAACAGGGCCAAACCCATCATTCATAGGAAACTTAAGGGACTCAAAAGGCAGTTCTATTAAGACTCCATCATTATTAAAAATTTTACAAGATCTACATACCAATGTTCGATCTACAAAATACGAAATGAGGAAAGACACCTTGTGAAATTGCCCCCCTAGGGTGCCCTTCTCCTGTATTATCTGCGTGAGCTAGAGGTGTAGGATTTGCGAAAGAACTAGAAGATTCCATTGATCTTAATTTGTCTTTATTAATATCTTCAAACTTAGGCTTCTAACAGATTAGATGATAATAATATTGTTACGTAGATCCGAGGGTTCAGGGATTTTATGCAAAACAATCACAAAGAAAATAAACAGTTCTTTAAGAACGATGCGAATTTATTATCAAAAAATCCAATCCTTTAAATACAGGGTTCAGCAGCGATATTCACAGAGTAAATATCCAAAGGTCTTCACACCTTCAACAGCAATCAAACACAATAACAGTGTTTAAAAATACATCTCCTTTATAGGCGCGACAGAAACTTCCAGAAATATAACAGCTCGTGTCATTGAACGTGACACTAGTGGAGAGATCTACTACTTTCTAGAAGATTCCAGAGGGTTTCGAACTCGCCATTATGGTCGCCAATGACGCCAAAATCGCCAAATCGGTCGCCAAAAATGATGTAAACTTGGCTCTACCGCCAAGATTTCGCCAAGTTCTCATTCTATCGCCATTATAACGTAAGGGTCGGCATTGCTTGTGAATGGTACAATTTTAACATGAAATAAACATAACATAGAGTAATATAAATGCATTAAACACTCAAATACAAATTATTTATACTATTTACACAAAATTCGTAACAATATATATGAGAGAATCTACGATGACAAAACACACAATATCAATAATACCGAACTAACGTAACTCGGACCACTATCAATATCTAACCCGTCTAATCTCAATTCCAATATTATCACAAGTCCTAATATTAAATAGTCAATCCTACCTTGATCCGATCGCCGAATTAATCTCAAGGGAGTTGCGTCGTTACTCGAGTACAAAGGTGTACACCTTGACCTAATGGCTCTATCTTCGGGATAACCTCTGTTGGCTGTCAATTCACAATCGTATCACTTTCTATCATAACATTCCCCAAATTGCCATCTCATTTACTGAAACTTCTGATATTTAAAAGCTATCTAATTTGCATCTTATGTTCACGTTTCACTTCTTGGGTTTTGGTTGGAAAAGAGTTGCCATTAATCCTGGCCCCAAAAGAACCCAAAGGACATGTTAATGTAAAGACGCGTGAGCCCATCACAACCTTTAAGAGTGCCTTTGACCTTGTGCCATGATATCTGACAGAATGGCTTAGAAATAAAGATAGTCCAATATCCTATTGACAGTTGTAATGACTTTGTATTTTTTCCAACAACTTCGTACTACCAATGCTCAACTTCTAAGCATTTCTTGTTGCAGGAGAGTATTAACAAACTTTCAAATATTATTTTCAATCTCACTACTTCTTTTAAGTCAGGAGTGGGCTATTGTTTTGCTCGAGGGCCATATTGTGAAAGCAGAGGATATCAAAGGTTAGCACCTTAAAAACGATTTCAATCATTAGTTAACTTTGCATTTCAGAGAAGGTATAAATTATACCATAAAAATAAATCTAATTTAAACAAAATATAGTTGCAGCTTAATTTAATTTATTTATTCTGTTATTTCCACACATATCCTGTATCACTGCACCAGTGAATTTCATTTTAAAATCAGTTTAATAGGACAAATGTACCATATCATATTTTTTAACATATATTTTTTTTAAAAAAAAACAAGAGTAGATTGCTTATTGAATTTTTTTATCAAAGCTGGTCAGGCTTAATATCATTCAACTTACCTCTATATTTATACTTGCTGATCTTGATTCAATAAAAACCTTTCATAAAAATATGTTAATTCAAATATAGAGAAAAGTTTCTGACAATTTGGTTTTCTGACATTCTTGGCAGGCCGTTATTTACCCACCGCTAAGTGAAAACCATTTTGACGCTAAATATATAATCCATATTTCCCAAATTTGTATTGTTAGGTGGTAAGAAAAATAACTATCGTAGCTAGTAAACGCATAATGGGTATTTTACTGACATATATATGTATTGAGAAAACTTTAGAAGTGCATACTAGGTCGTGTCGAGTGGCTGATTTAAACAAAAGTAGGGCGTGGACGATGGCGGGTGAATGACTGTATATTTGATACATACATTTTCCATGTTGGTTGATGTTACGTATTCAGTACTATTGATGAGGCCGTTTGGAACATTAATCCAGTTTATTGCATCTTGAAACACATAACTTTAAAGATAGACGGCACAACACAGACAAAGACAAACACAGAACTGAACAACCGGCTGAATTACATGATGAAGGCAAGTAGACAAAAAGAGTGA
>BMAV01013459.1:0-13370 GCA_019973955.1 Trichonephila inaurata madagascariensis | reverse complement strand
CCCGTTGCTAACATGAATAAATGTAAAAAATTTTCTTGGAAAATATGAAAAATAGTGAAAAGTTTCAAAAAATAAATAAATAAATAAAAAATAAAGTGGCCCCATGAATCCAAATATCGATTTAAATTACATAATGCAAATGAGCTATTTAAAGCTAAGAGGAAGCAGTGCAATGCTATGGAGTCTAAATGAATATCTACAACTCATCCAGCTGCAGAAAGATAATGAGATGTATTGGGGAATGTTTTCCTGGAATAATTTGTTCCCTTTTACTCGTCTTTATGAACGTCTGAATGAGAATTTATATAAATATATTAACAGTCCAAGTATAACTTGTGAAGTTTAAGGTTTTCATAATCATGAAAGACATCATTCACTTCGTTCAGTGGGTTTCCACAATTCCATCTAGGCATCCGTTTGTCTAGATCAGGTGTCAACAACCTATGGCACGTGGTATAATTCCCAGTGACATTCTACACCTGACATGTCTAACTCATATGATATTACGGGCCACTAGAACTGCTTTATATGAAGTTGGGGTTGTATGTTTTGAATGTTTAAAAATATTAATAAAATAAGTTTTTGAATTTATCAGTCTCAATTAAGGTAAATGTAATGTATATTTCGCATGCATATAGTCGTTTCATATTGCACGTTATATTTTTAACCACTATAAATATTATATATATATATTTCTTTTATAAAAAAAAAGAGAAAAATAGAGTTATAATAAGCAATGTAGTTTAAATATTACTGTTTAGAAGATCATTGACTTTTTTTGCAATTCCTACTATTAGCTCGCACTGTCTATATATTTATTTATTTATATATTTGTATATTTATTTATTTATCTTGGTGGAATTTTCGATCGTTAATAAAATATATTTTAAAGCGCTGAATTGAGCTGAAATTTTATATACAGGATCATTTTGGTTGACAATACAATAATTTAATTATAATTAATAAAAATTAATTGATAAAAACTAATTATTTAAAGAATTACAAATACAGCCACGTTGGCGACTTAGCGACCCTTTTGGCGACTTGTGTCAAAACTTGAAAAGGGTTTTTTTCTCACGTGTTAAAGCATTCAGTTGGACAGAAATTAAAAGGACAATACGATACTTGAATGATAATTAAAAAAAACTAATTACCACTTAATGTTCTGATTCTGTCCTACGATATACATATTTATATTAATTGTAAGTATTTAATAAAAAGTAGCTAAAATAAAATTTTTCGTTGTTGATCTAAGTAGGAATTGACTTAAAAACTATTTTTTTATATTACTTGTTTTTATAAAAATAGTCATCAAAATTCGGTTGAATGTATTGAGCTGATGCAGTTTTTAAAATTGATGATAAATGTTAATCGGGGAATTTCGACCTTCCTGATTTTTTGTTATTTTTTATTTAAGAGAATAGTTAATCGTGTAAAAAAGTAACAAAAATCAGAAAACGCTACAATGGAATAAAGTATTAACCTTTGCATCTGTAACTTTATGTAGAAAAACAAATGGTGTATTTTTTTCTAAATTATGAACTTACTCTTTAAGAAAAGAGTATAGTTCTTTATTAGAAGGAAGTTTACGCTAATTTATACAATGTTTAAACGCATTAAAGTGATAAAAATATACTTTAACTAGTTTATAAATAAACTGGTTGTAAACTAAAAGTGATTTATGGAAGTAATTATGATTTATGTGGGAAAATGATGCTAAACTATTTATAGTGTTAACATTTCCAGGAGGTTAGTCTGTTTGATATAGAAATAATTTGCAGTATTTATTTTCTAAACTTAAACAACTTAACAGGTTTTTAAAATAATAATTATAGTTGTGATGGGGAGAGATATACATATTAATTATTTTCCTACTTTTTATTTATTTTTCATGTTAAAGAAATAATTAAACTTTTTTTTCTCTATTTAAGTTATTAACTCAATTAAGAAAATAAATTGAAAAAAAAATGAATGTCACAACTTTATTTGCTTCAGTAGCCAGTTTTCTGTGAAATTTGGCTCAAAATAACGTATTTTGTATTTCTTTTAAAATTCATTGTAATGTGCTTTTGAATGCTCCACGTGGTTAAATTTTGAGATAAAAAATAAAACATATTTTGAACTATATATTATATTAACTATTTAATTTAATTTTGTATTATTTAAGTATTTGTGCTGTATATTGGTATTTTATTTTATTTCCTTGCAATATGCAACCAAGAAATTAAGAAAAATAAAAAATAGCTACTTTTATTGAAGTTTTCTACCAACCAGCACACACATAAGTATACGCGTGCATACCTTCTTTTTCCCTGTTAAAAAATTATTCTGAAAAAAGTGAGATAATATATAAGATAGACAATATATTAGAATTTTGCATTTGGAAAATACCAATATCTTTTGAGATTTTTTTGAAAAGGAAAATGACACTTAAATATGTAGTAATTTTTTCCATATCTTCCATGTAAAAAAAATAACTTAAATACAAATATTTCAGTTTTGTTCACTTTGGAGATGCTTCAAAAAATTGAAACCTTAATAATAATAATAAAAATAATATATGATATGTTAAAGGTCAACTTGAAAGATGATCCATTTTACTTGAAGTGAAGAAGTTTGAAAATGTTTCATATTTTATGAATAAAATAAATCTAAATTTCTATATCTTTCAATTTTCTTTTCTTAGAAATTAAATATTTAGTTACTTTTTAAGGAAATTTAAGACATTAATTTTCAAGACATTTTTTTTTAAGAAAATTAAAAAAAAAATTAGTTATTCTCCTTGCGAACATTTCTGTATTAATCCGTGTACGTTCCCTTAACAGTTATATATTATATCAAACTATTCATAACATTGTTATTTCTGCCAAATTACAAATACATATTAAATAGTATAAACTAATTGTAAACTGATAAAGGGAATGAGAGACAAAATATTTTCACATAATTTATTACAAATATAATGTTACAAATGGAACTATATATACAATCAAAAGAACATGCTTTTTAACATATTTCACGATTAAACATTGTAACATCATACACAATATGTGTGCTCTTGTAATTTAATCCAGTGCTTTAAATTGTAACAAATTACACACACATATTTTTCTTTAAAAAATGTAAATAAAATCATAAATTTTTTTAATTAATTTAAAATTATCATACTTGATGAATAGAAACCACTTTGTATTAAATTGTGGATTTAATAATGTATTGTTTGAAATAACCAAATGCATTTTCATATTCGAGCATAGTGAAATCAACCCAAAGAAACCTAAACATTAGTAGGCTTAGAATGAACTTTAAACTAATATATTGAAAAGAAAATGTTAAGTTTTATAAAGCTACAGATACTGAATATTTTCACTGTAGGCAGCATTATATTTTAATGCTTCGAGAACAGTTTTTGTACTCCTAAGCGGAAGCCATTTTAAAATACAACAGTAGAGTATTCCGAGTTAAAAATAATAATTTTCTATGAAAAATGTTCAACATTCTTAACATTTTGTCGATGCTCAAATTAAAAAAAAGTATATGCTTTTCAGGCTTAGCATTTGATAAATTCTCTGAATTTTATTCCTATTTTGTAATAAATATTTCGATACATCCAACAATTTTCTTTGAACGTTTGTTTCGTTACCTGGTTTTTAAAAAAAATTATATATTTAATGACTTTTTTTTAAGTCTGCAACCCCGTTTTTAGTTATTTTTCTCCTTAATAATGGTAAAAAAAATGAGCGCTAAAAATTTACTTTTCGAACTTTTTTTCACGTATCGAAAGTTCTGTTATACAGTTTGACGTTTTCTGTTAAAAATTAATATACCATGTTTTCTTTTACCAAAATATGTCTTTGCAAGCATATTTTAAGATTTTTGAAGTTCATATCATTTTTAAATAAATATATTTAATTTTTACTCTTATTTCTTTAAAAAAATGATATATAATTTGAAATACTTTTTTTAAAAATAATATACCGGTTAGTTTCAATTATTAATTTGTCCAAATATTGAAGTTTTCACAAATGTAATTAGATTGAATGACAATTCAAGAGTTATGTTGCATTAAAACTTTTCAAGACACAGAAAGAGGATGTGTGTGAGGTTTTTAGAGTTACCGTTATAAAAGATTTAGCACCTTAAAAGGATGATCTCCCAAACTAAGCTTAAGCGTCTAAATGTATAAAGAAATTTCTTGTAGGGATTATATGGTAATCTTAGAATGGCATTTTTCAAATAAAAAAAATTAATCTTTCAACTACAATAAGAGCTTTAAATGGACAGTATTGTCCTTTGAATGCATTTTATAGCCAATTAAAATGACATGATTGTAGCCAGAAGCATGTTATGGCATTTTTTTCACAAAATGAAACGTAATTACGACATTGATTATTGTGTGATTAAGTATGTTGCTCATGTGAGTCGATATTGAGTATTTGTTTCAGCAATTGAAGAAAGAATATAATATACTTAAAACTTATTATTTACTAGTAATAAATATCTTACAATGATTTAACATTACTTACTAGTAATTCAGTTCCTTTCTGGCGTTACAAATTACAAATTATTCACTTTCCTAAACAGAAGATAAACGGCTGAAATAAATCGGCTGATCGCATGGTTATTTGAATTTCAACAAAATATTTTTCCCAATTCAATATTAAAAAACATTTCTATTGCTAATAATATATTATAAATGTTTTATTACAAGGTAATTTTAAATTTTTACAAATAATATTATTGGAACACATTATTTGCTGTCTGTATTAAATCCATTATCAATTTTTATTTGAATGCTAAGTTTGGTTTCCATTATATTTCTTTCTTAAAGTATACAAAAAGGGAGTAATTCTCTTTTTGTAGAAAATCCATAGATTCATTTCATTTCTTTCAAGAAAAATGTTCTTTTGTCTTAAGGAAAATAAAATGTAAGGAGATTCAATAGATAAACTGTTTGAAAAAAAACAACTTATTTATCCAAAACTTCAAATAAGTAGTTTTTTTTAAGAATTTTCTATTATTCTATTTTTTTTTCGAAAAAAAGAAGTTATCTTTTATTTTTAATGAAAACAGCTTATTCGTTTATTTGTATGAAATTAAAAAGAAAACTTTTTGAATACTTGAATAAAACTCAGGAAATTCAAATCAATAGATTACAAAGGGAACAAAAAATTGACAAAAGGTCAAATGTTAATTTATTGAGTAATGCAAGCACTGAAATCAAAGGAACGATAAACATTTAATTCTCAATGATAAAATTAGTTATACGAGTGATAAATACACCAAAGTACTCAAATAAAATTGTTTTCTAAATATATAAAATATTTATATAAGATTGCTAAATTGTCCATTATGAAAGAAGTGAATTCTAGAGAAGGTCAGAGTTTTTAAATAAAATAAATTTAATATTTTTATTTGAAAACCTAGTTTTTTATAATACTTTAAAAGGAAAAAAGAATTTTGGGAAAATTATTTATTTTGTATTTTTCCCTTTATTTTTTGGGTCTAGATAGGTTAAGTAATATTATTAATCTCCCCCATTTTAAAATTTTCAACGTATCAAATAAAAATTCCTCAAGTCGGAAAAAGGAAAAATTGAAAATTTATTAGGGTACAAAAAATTTTTTTTACATTTATATTTATGCAATAAAATTTTTTTTGGTATCTAAGAATGGGAAAGGGTTTTTTTTAGTTTAAATTTTAATAAAAATTTAAATTTGGGAAGATTTCAAGATAACCATTTAAATTTTTTTAAACAACACAAACATATGATTTTTTTTGTATGCAAAAAAACAATTGAAAATTTTAAAATGTTATAAAAAAGGGTTTAAACAAAAAGACTAAAAGCGAAGTACCTTTTTTTTAAAGAGGGGCCAAAAAAAAATTCATTGCTATTTGATTCACTTACTTTGAGCTGTATGAAGCAAAATGTATATATTTTTTTTAAAAAAAAAACTTCCCTTTTTTTAACTTTTTTTAAAATTTAAAATACCCTTTTGGATCGCTTTAAAATTTTAAAAAGTAATGGTTTCAATTTTCCCCATTATTAAACGATATTTAACTTTCAGCTTTAGAAAGTATGAGTTGTGAAAAACAGATAACAAAGAAAAAACCTTGTAATTTTAGCATGTATCAAAACGAAAAAATTTTTTTCGGGCTTTTTCCCAAAAAGGAGGGATTAAAGTTGAACCCCCACGTTTCTGCTTAGAAACAAAATTGCTTGCAGTCATGCGATTTTCGAATTCGTTCAGGAATGCTTCTAATTAATATAAACGAAAAAAAAAAAAAGCGTTCATTATTGTAAAACAATGTCATTGTAAATTAAAAGAAGTTTGGGCCCAAAAAAAAAAGGGAGTTAGTTTAACCTCTGTAATGGATTCAGTTACTTCTCAGCAGGGAATTTAAGCAGTTTGTAAAGATTGTTAGCTAGATTTTTAGAGAAGAACGCGTGTTCTGAGTATATACAAATGTGTTCTTAATTAAGAGCAGCAGAAACATTAGCTCTGTGTTCACATAATGAAGGTTCTTTTGGCAAATGTTAACTTATTAAATGCTTTAATTTTCTATGGGTGGTACAGAATTATTTTTGCTAAATATGCAGTTGTGTAAAACTGTTTTAAAGGGAAGTTTATCCTTACTTTCCGTTATTTCTTCAATATTGTAATTTTTTTCTTGGGAAAAAATTTTTTGTTGTTTGAATTTTTACAGTAAGCATCCCGTTAGAAAATTTTTGGGGGTTTAAAATATTACACGTTGTAATTTTTTTATTGCATTTTTTATGGGTAATTTTTTCTTGAACAAAAACGGGGGAAAAGAGGAAAAAAATTTTTAAAATGTTTCCCCCTTAAAAAAAAAAATTTAAAAATTTTATTCCCAACAACTTGAAAAATCAATATTAAAAGCACCTGTTATAATGGATATGCTCTGCATTTTTTGAAATATATATAAAAAATTTCTTTATTTTTTCTATTAAATTTTAAAAAAACTTTTAAAACAAAATTTCTTTTTAGTTTTAAAATCTTTTTGTTTTTTTAAAAATTTAAAAAAAAAAAACAACCCCAAAGGGGAACTGTTTTATTATTAAAAAAAGCAAAAGTCTAATCATACCTTAATATTTCGAACTTTGTCTCGATCCTGTGATATCTTTGTAAATATTTTTTTAGATATGCAATCCATGGTGTTACATTTTAGTCTAGGGGGTTAATTTAGAAGGAAATTTTCCAAGAGTTTTGGGAAAAATTTTTTTCAATTTTTTTTTTTTTTTTCGGGTTTGTAAAAAATTTGCAAAACTTTTTAAATATTTTTTCAAAAAATTTAATTTTTTAAAACCCTTTAAATGTTTTAAAAAAGTTGTTGATAAACAAAAAACAAAACCATGTTTTTTTGGAAAAAATTGGTTTTACGGTATTCCCCGTTTATTATCTATCAAGGACATTAAACACATTAGTGACTATAATTTATTTATTTTGCATTATCACTGTTATCAAAGATTTCAAAAGGTGCTATATTCACTTATCTCTTCAAAATCTTTGAAGCATGCATTTATTACCCCATACCCCAATTTCTAAAGCATCATATTTTCTAGTATTTTAATTAAACTATACATGCATTTGGTTACTTCTTTAACAATATTTTATGGTAAAGTGCACTTAAAACTAAAAGAAAAATATACAAAGAAAAAATATTTTTATCTGTTATAAGAAAAATTTTGTGAAGTATTAAAAAATGCATATTTTTAAAATTATTAACGAATGATTAGTTCTTTCATGGTATGGATAAAAATATTTCAGTTTTAACTATTTAATTCAATATCCGTCTATATAATAGATAAAAAAAAGAGTTCAGCAAGTACATTTCCTTCAAACCAGTATTGTCAATACATCATACCTCTGATAATGTATTCAAATTAACACAAGTTTATAGCATGCATTGTGATAATAATATGTAACATTCTCACGTATTGACTAGTACATTTTATAGCTTTTATTTACCAATATACTATTTACAGAGCACATATACACAGGTTTATACAGACATTGATATTATGTATTTTAGTCGGTGTTCAACAAAACAATTTTCACATCGAACAACTCACATGCACATAAAATTAAACCACTGCACACTAAAGTGTGACATCATTATTATTAAAACGCTTAGTATTTGATGCTTGAATAATGAAATAAAATTTACAAAAATTAAAACTTAAAAAGATTGTGTATTTACATATAGTATTGAAAATTTCAATTAAAATGTATTATGAAACAAGAAAAAATGACTCATTTATAAAAATATTTTAGAAAATCATGACAGTGCCCGGGTAATTTTAAATAGTTTTAAAAAACTTAAAAATTTTTTTTATTTTAAATTTAAAAAACTTAAACTTGAAAAAATATATATGATGATAAATATAAAAATTTCGTTTTTAAATTCAAAGTTTTTTTTTAAATAAAAACGGGAAAAAAAAAATTCACGGCAAAAATGCCTTTGGGTTAGAAGTTATAAAGTATTTTTAAAAAATATGTGTTTGTAACTTAAAAAAAGCTGGTTTTTAAATTTAAAAAGTTAAAAACTTGGAAATTTTTTTGAAATGTGCCCTTTAGTTTATATTGCACAGAAGTTAATTTTTTTAACATTTAGTTTTCTCTTTCATAACACCACAAATAAGGAAATTCAAGCATCAAATATTTGGAACATTTTATTCGTACTCATTACTTTGATATCAAAGAGATTAAAATAAATGTTTTTTTTTCTCAAATATATGAAACAGAAAAATGAGAGTTGTTGAATTCAAACCAGAAAACAATGGGCTGACACGAAACGCTATCCGTTTTGGCCGGTTGGTTTCTTGCAACTCCAAATCAGCAATTAAGACTTTTTTACGGATGATCAGTTGTGAATCATTATCTTGTCCGTTACGTTGATAATATGAGCAGGGCAGCCAACGTAGCGAAAAAAAATCATTGTAAAGTTCAGGTTCTTGTGCTCCGCCCCTGCACTCGTTTCAGATGCTGCAGAAAGAAACAAAACACTGTTTTAGAGCTGGTTCTGTAAAATTAAATCTCTTAAGTAATAATTATTTTTAATTCCGAAAATACAGTGCACTCTAGAATTTCCAGAAAATCCTTGTTAAAAATTTTTAACCCCTTAACTAGCGATTAAAAGCTACGCTTTTTTCGCCTCAGTGCCACCGTTTTCCATAGTCGCGCGTATGCAGCGTATTCGGTCCCCTCAGGGGCTTACCTTCCCTTTTTGGGGGACAGGTGTCACAATCCGAGGTACCCTAGTAATCTTTTCCTTTCCGGAGGATTTAATCTTCGTAAAAAATGGGTGTCACGGACCCGGGTTACTGCAGTGATCCTTCTCGTTTCGACCCCATCTTGTCACAATTCCTTTCTTTTCCCGTCCAGACCACAGGCCTATGAATGTTTGGCGCAGTATAGCCAAAACTGGTTCTTGCGCCATAAAACACCAAACTCAACTCAGCAGCGTATTCGGTGGAAAGAAAAGGCGCAGATAAATTTCTTTTCTGAAATAAGTAAATTCTTTGCAAACACTGTCAATGCCATCCTATTGTATTCCCAAGCCGTCGGACTAGTTTCCCACAGAGTGGCAAAATGCAAAGACTCATATTCTGGAAGGACGGATTTATCCGTTCGAGAAACTAAACGGACGGGTTCAGCGAGACGGATGTATACGCCAGTCGCAGTTAAAGCTCTAAAATATTAAAAATTGCCTCTATTTTTATATTTATTTATCAAACTAACTAATCTATGAACTCTCGCTTGACGAAAGATGTAATTTTTTGGATAATGAAACCTGTAAAGGGTCTGCTGAGAATCCGATACAACTGGATGTTGTTTACCGTAATGCTTCTGGTTGGAAATCTTCAGGATTATTATAAACTCGTGCCAGAATATTGTATGGAGGTAATGAGGAAAAAGATTCTCTATATTAGGAAAATATTACTTATGAAACAAATCATATACAGACTAAACTGCTTACTAAGGCATAAAGAAATGTGAGCATGTTGACGCGGTAGTGTATAACTGGTTGAGCGAATTAGTAACTTAGCTGGATGCAAATATTGAATACATATGAAATGAACTGAAACTATGCAAAATGAAACAACGCCAAGCGAAAGAAAAAGCAAATCTTATGCATGGGAATGCAATTCACAGTTTTGTACTCATTTACCTTATAGTAATTACAAAGATAAAATAATGCAGGAAATGCACCGAAAATTTCTGAGAAATTCACACAGGACCATTTGATGAAAGGTATACAACTATTAAATAACAAGACTGGTGCTATAAAACATTTTATTTTGATTTCATACGTATTACATATTATGACCTTCAATATACACCCTTTCTCTATCCCTAGAACGCTCCATGCTAATCTTCCATTGTTCGAATCAATGTTGGAAGTCTTTTTCTGTCAACTCCTTCAGGACGCGTGCTGGTTTCCTTTCCACAGCCTCAACGAATTCAAATCTTTTCCCTTTGAATGCAGATTTCATCTTAGGAAAAAGATAGAAGTTACATGAGACAAGATCCGGGGAATAAGGTGGATGGTCTAATATTGGGATGTTGTACTTGGCTTGAAACCGTTTTACGGACAATGTGAAATGAGCCTGTGCATTGTATTGGTGGAAAAACCTGTAAAGGGCTCACGCGTCTTTTCTTTGACATAACCTCTGGGTCCTTTGGGGGCCAAGATTAATGGCAACTCTTTTCGAACCAAAACCCAAGAAGCGAAATGTGAAAAAGAAATGCAAATAAGATAACTTTAAATAACAGAAGTTTCAATAAGTGAGAGGGCAATTCTGGGGAACGGTATGTGTGAAAGAGACAAGTGTGAATTGACAGCCAATCGTGAAGTTACCTGGAAAATAAGCCATTAAATCAAGGTGCATACCATTGCACGCACTCCCAGACGTTTCTTCATAAGATTGAATCTAAATTTGGATTAAGGTAGGAATGATTATTTGATATTAAGACTTGTAATATTATTTAGATGCAGAGTAGGCGGATTAAATAAAAGAGTGGTTTGTTTCGCGATTCGGTTTTAACTTATTACTGTGTGTTTGTTCATTCTAGATTCTCGCTTAATTAATATTATCTTAATTGTTAGACATTTAAGTTCTATTCTTAATAAAGCCATGTTAAGAATCAAAAATGTCTATTCCTTTTTCAAACCCTACACCTCTAGCTCACGCTGACAATCAAAGATACGGTCACCATAGGGGGCGGTATCACAAACTCATGACTTGTCCTTCCACAATTCAAAGTAAAATTTGTCGTACAAATTCTTTGTCAATTCCTATTGTCTCAGCAATCACACGAATACTTAATTGATGGATAGTTCGAACCAAATTACTGATTTTTCGATATTGTCATCCGATTACGGCATAGAAAGATGACTCGGGTGTGAATTATCTTCAACGGCTTCTCGGCCACATTGAAAACATTTGAACCACTCAAAAGCGCATGCACATATGATATAAATATTCATTAACATATACTTATTTCAGTAAATTATAAGTTTCAGAAGCTTTTTTTTTTTTCAATTTTATGTGAAGTTTCACAATAAATCGTTGTTCTATTTTACTTATCATTTTTCCTGCGACATAAAAAAATGACTTAATGCAAATAGAGGTCTCTGCTATACGGATTTGTTTACAGAAGCAAGTAGCACTGTATTCGCAAGAGAAGGTTTCATCCTAAACAGCTGACAGTCACTGGCATTTGGCGCATGTATAGTACTTTTGCAATAACGCCAGAATCATTATTTAATGGCTACACCTTGTATATAGCATATAAGCATGCGATATTTATTACTTTTGATTTATTTTAATTTGTTATAGATTAAGGGAATGCTAACTTTTAAATACTGTACTCATTCTTTCAATACCATTTATTTATAGAATATTGCCAAATTCTACCTACAAACCCAGAGGGATGGTAATAGACATCAAGAGGATAAAAAATTGCCATATAACTTGGAGTAGCAAATTACACTTAAAGCATCCGACTACGTTCGGAACCGTGATTTTGTAAAAGCGTAGAAATGGATAATATTTATGATGTTTAATGTCACTTAGATTAGAAAATGCATATAAAATTCATTTAAAAATAGTATTACAATCAAAAACTATTTAAGTATAATACTTTGACAAAAAATGAAAATAGAATGACCCATTTTAAAAATTTCTTTTTGGGAAAAATGTTTATTATAAAATAATTTCAACTAGAATTTTTAAATATATAACTTAGATTTGGGGTTTATCCATCCCTATACGACGACAGAGGGAAAAATTTTTAAAAAAAAACGCCGATAATTATTTCAAATGGTTGTAACGCTGAAAAAAATGTAAATTTTTTTCCAAAATATTAGTTGACCCCTCTGTACAAAGGTCTGAGCATATACAGGAAAAATATTATAATAGAAGCATTTTCAAAAAAGAAAATTTTAAAAAAAGGTTATTCAAAGAATTTTTTAGCCGAAATATATTTATTTTAAAAAATTTTTTTTTCAAAATTTTTAAAAAAATTTTATATGGTATTCTAATTTAAGGACACTAAATATCACGGAAAAATCCATTTTTCGCTTTTTTAAAATCGGCCGGGAAAGGTCGGATATTTTAATAGGAGAAAATTTTTAAAAATAACTATGAAAAATGTGCCTTCGAGTGGCTAAAAAAAAATCAATTATTAAAATCCTTATATTTATTTATAGTAGGGTTACATTACGTACAATACATTACAGTTCAACGTCAAAAGGAGTTGGTGAGAAATTTGCTTAGAAATCTCTTTTGAAGTTGAAATTTCGAAGGTCATTGCACAGTCACTGATTGACTTAAAGATTGCCACACGCGTTCAAACATACCGATGTGCTGGTGATATCTGCTGAAGAGATGACCATTCTTCAGTGTATCCACAGGACCCCCAGATGATGAAACCTGAGAGAATGAGATAACTGATTATGAGATGCCAACGAATGAATATTTACTCTCTGCTTATTTTCCCTGTACTAATAGGAAATTTGCATATTAGAAGGTTGCTTCTTTTTCAGCCGCAGTACTTTTAATCCTTTGAATTGTTGGGGCCCCGCGCTGTCCTCACAGCATCAATTTTTGCGATTTTTACCCACTAAATGTAGTCTGTGAATCTATCCCATATGTTAATTTTTCATCATCTTGATTCCTGATATTACCCGCGTCTAAATTTTAATTTAATTTTAAGGGTTCTAAAGTGGGTTAACCCCTTTTTCACCACATTTTGATTTATCAGTTTTTTCCCTAATATATATATTTTTTGAGTCACTACGAAAATTAGGGTATACAAAACAAAATACTCAACTTTAAATTT
>BMAV01013458.1:0-23843 GCA_019973955.1 Trichonephila inaurata madagascariensis | reverse complement strand
CAAGGGGTTACAACCCAACAAGCAAAACAGAAATTCCAGTGCAACCGAGGAAAGAAAGATGGGAGCACCTCATCGTTGGAAGTAATGGTCTCATCACTTTGATAATCCCACACCTCTAGCTTACGCGGATCCGGAACGACATAGTCAATCACAGAATGGCTATGTCGCAGCAGGAGTATTCTTTGAAATCCAGTCTTCAAAGATATATGGCAACACGGGTTCTATGGTGAGTATTTTAGCGGGGGAAGGCGAATAGTTTTATAGCAGAAATTGCGTTTTCAGCGGATTGCGAAGACTATCATTTTTGTCCCGAAACAACAGTTAATGTCAAAATTTAAATGTCTTATTATTTTTTTTGTATGTTAATGAAGACGTTAGAAAACGATTTGACTATTTAGTTTAAATGTACAGTGTATATAATTAATTTTACAAATGAATATCACTAATTAATTAGCTCTAACGTATTAAAAATTTCCCAAAGTTGAGTATTCTGTTTATGTAAGTCCCTTAATTTTCAATGTAGTGATCAAAAAAAGTATTGCATGAAAAAAACTGCAGTAAATCATAATGCGATAGATATAGGGTTAAGGCCCTTACGTTGACTGGATTCAGAAGTTTAGAGTATCGTCTTCATGACTTGACCAGGCATCAAAAAATTACAAGATGCATTGTTAGTAGATTCCCTATTGCTTTATTTTGCGAGAATTATAAAGAATTATATTAAAATATGTTACAAAATTTTGAAACCTCAATTCTAAGAACCAAGAACTTTATTATAGGAAATACAACTTCGGAATTTCCATTTTTCTGTAGGTAGTGTGGTTGGTGTTTTGTAGAATTGAATGATCTCCTTTTAGAGTTTCTAAACATATCCACCTTTTTTAATTTTAGATTTATAGCTTATAGATGGGGATTACAAGATCGGACCAAAAGTTCAGTATCGGTATTTTTTAGGTCTTAATACCGGGATACCTGTTTAATACCGGTAGTAAAAGTTTTAGGAAAAAAAGAAAATACAGATGTTTCTTTGTTTTATTTGCCAGTTTTATTAGAGAGTGTAAACATCAGAGAAAATTAATTTGTAATTTTAAAATTATAACATTATATAAAGAATCACAAAAAAGTAAAAAGAAATATCTTATTTATTTAAATCACAAAAAATAAGTGTAAATATCACTATTCAGTCTGTGGCACTATTACAATTTTTTGGAAATGGGATCTTAAAAACATAATGCATTAATTGTACTGTCATTAAGCCTTGAACGTAATTATGTGCAAAATTAGCAACTTGTCGGAAACGCTCTTTCGGCATCTAAGCTAGTTTGTGGTATTATTAGCAATACGCGATATACCTTTCCAAGTAGTTTCTTCTAAATCTCTTATCTTCAAATAAATCGATTTCTCGTTGGATGGTTTTGGATATAGCTCATTTCTGTATTGTATTTTGGTTTGTTGAGCTAATTTTGGTTATAGCTAATTTTAATTTTTGTTCAAGAGACAATTCTTTTTCACTATCAACGTTAGGATCATAATCATCTCCGACAACTGTACCGAATTCTTCTGAATGCGGATAAGGTTTGTGGGTAAAAAATTTTAAGAAAATATATTATAAACTTGATAAATTTTGAATTAGTTAGTCCGTTTTCTTCTTTTTCATTTTCATTTATAAAATCATGATGATATCCAAATACAAGTATGATATGCAAATACAATGTGAATAACAAACTCACTAATTTAAAAAATATCGAAATATTACACACTTTCTTCACAACTACAACCTTGTTTTCACACATACGAATAAAAGACTAGGAATCCTGCGTGTGTGCATATCCTCTGAGATGTAACAGAATATTTTTGGCCCGCCTCCTTCGATGATTCACATATTTTATCACTTTTCTTAATTGTACTATGCAACTTATTATTCACTGTCTAATTTATTTTCGCCCGCAATTTAAAAAATTTCTAGTAAATATCGAAAACCCTTTAAGCTTGTGAATACCGGTATTACAAAATTGTAAAAAAGGCTCAAAATACCGGTATTCGGTATCCCGGTATACCAGTTTTGCAATCCTTACTTACAGATTTTGATTTTTAAGAATTTGCAATGTAAATTTATCAAGCAGTGTTATATCAGAGAAGATACAGAAAATAAAGATTATAGAATAACCTTTGATAATTATTGGTGATTGGGATTTACATTCTTTTTTACTTTATTACTCTATTCTTTTACTGTGTAATAAAAAGGAAGTTATTAAACCCAAATTTATTTTAATACGTCCATTACAAATCTTTTCTAACTTTATTGTTTTGAAGTTTCAAAGAGACATTAAACTATTTAAGGATTTGTATATAGTTCGTTTCTAAAAGTAAATTTTCTCATATTTTTATATATATGCCCTTTCTAAATTTAAGTTTGTTAGTCATGGCATAAGACAGAAGCTGTTTTAATTCTCGAAACTATACTTCTTAATGTTCTGTACGCTCTCTGAACCTAATGTTGTCGCATCTTTTTCACGGTTTTTATTTAATTAAAACATATTTGTAATACTTTGTTGAAAGGATTACTGTAATGAATACTCCGGTAGGCCTCATACCAGTCTTATTTTCTATATTAGATTTATAAATAATTTTAATTTAATAATTATGTGTGTGTCTTACCTTGTAAACAGATATTATCAGATCAGAGTCAACAACACGCACTCTGACACACACAACATAAATATTGGCTTTCCACAGGGGTCCCTCCTTGGCCCAATTTTATTTAATCTATACATAAACGACATGCCAACACATCCACAAACAATGATAAACCTCTATGCTGACGACACATGTATAAAGGCCTGTTACAAAAATCACAACACAATCACACTCGCTCTAAATAAACACCTTTCTCTCCTGGAAAATTTTTTTAATACATGTAAGATAAAAATTAATGCCGAAAAAACGGTTGTTGTGCTTTTTACCAGGAGAAGAAAGCCTTGCACACCTCCCACGCTATACGCCACTACACTGGTCTCAGAGTACAAAATACTTAGGTACCGTTTTAGATAAAGCTCTAACTTGGAAACACCACATTCTACAATTCTACATGCAAGAAATAAATTCCGGATCACGCTTAGATTAATTTACCCACTAATTAACCGGAATTCTGATATGACTCTCAACAACAAGGTACTTCTCTGCACTTCTGTTTTGCGTCCCATTTTGTATTATGCTTGCCCTGTGTGGGGTTATGCAGCAAATACTAATATTAAAATTCTTGAAGTCTCGCAAAATTCATTTCTTAGAAATATAACTAGAGCTGGTAGATACACCAGAAACTCCTACATCTATAAAGCCCTTCACATTAAACCTTTTAAAAACTTTATTCAAACTCTTGCAATTAAATTTTTTAATAATCTCCCCAATACCAATAATCTAAATTTAATAAACATTCAAAATTATCACTTAAATGACAAAGCTAAGAGACCCAGGAGAATACTCATGGATTCTTATAATCCCCCTTAATAGTATTGCTTCGCAATCACCGGTGTTGAAAATGCAAACTATTCATTCTAAATTTTTTACTCCATATTTTTATCTTTGATTTTTGTAATTTTTACTTTTAAAATTTTTCTCATCGCTGCACCCACCAGGCAAGCAATCTCTTATTTCAATTTCCCCAACTTCAGGGCAGCCATTAGAGAGCTTTCTCACTTATTGCTATCAACTAATGACAGTATTTACACTACAGCTCCCAGTTGACTGTCAAAATTCTCAGGACTTTTTCCCCACCGAAATCAGAAGACTACTACCCCCAGACTGTAACGTCATTCGCCTGCATTACCCTACCAAACTCAGTAAACTTTGTTTTTCCCACTCAGGTTTTCCATTTGTCAGCGCCAAAATACTTATCAGATAGGGGATGGATGATCTATTGCAGATCCATATCCCTGTGACGTGAAGAAACGTGAATTATGTGTGTATCTCTTAGAAAAAACCTTGTGACATGTTTAATCCTTTTTATAACCTGGGATAATCAAAACCAAATTTTGTAATTTTTTATATCAGATAAAACAAAAGAAATAAGACATATTTTATCAAAAAAAAATCATGCTTAAATTTCATTGTTACATCATATGGAATGAACGTTTCATTTTTGTAAGATTTACTTGCTGAGTTATTTACATTATTCATATAGATGCAATTTAAGTATAAAGTAGCTAAGTTTCATATAACCCAATAGCAACTGAAGATGATAGTTTATCACTTTAAATTTCTGTTGCAATAAGACAATTTAAGTTTATACTGCTTAGTGGCAATTCCATTGGATTGTTTCATAGCGGAAAACTTCTCATTGTTCATAAATTTAACATATAACATTGGAAGATGCTCATTATGCTGAAGGTATGGATAATGATGCTTGCACAGAAAAAGAAATTAAATACAGAACTTGAAAATCAATCCAGCTAAAAATAGGCACTAATACAGTCATTGACATATTATTTCCTCAGTAAATGTAGAGCTGATAATTTGAAAAGAAGAAATAAAGTAATGCACAATATGATTAACTCTCAAAATAGAAAATACTTAATTTAACTAATTAAAGACCGCAAGTTTAAATTTTTTTTCTTCAATATATAAAAATAAAATCCTTTAATCTAGCCATGAAATCCTTGCTAACTGAAAATAAAATTAATTTATAGTCAAACAATTAAAGTATGAAAAATAAAATTTAAACTTTAGTTTAATTGAAAGATAGTAGAACCAAAAAATATTTTAAAAAATTTAGAATTTAATATTGCGTTTTCTAAACGCGAGTTCTAAATGGGTTTAAGAAAAAAATTAAATTCAAACATGCAAAATAACTCGTTTGAAGGAGTATATTTAAATTAATGTTAATAATTTAATATTGGGAATTAAAATATTAATTTAACTCCTTTTTGAGCCTCAAAATTTACCATTAAGGAGCAATTTGGATACCAATATTGATTTTAATAAAGAAATTTTGACAGAGTTAGAAATTAGTTCGAGTGTAAACACAAATGTCTTCATGCCATTTTGCTAAATCTTTCTATTTCCATAGCAATTAATTTTTTTTAAAATTGTAATGCATCATTTGTTTCTAAAGAGGCAGAAATAAAAGGTTAAATCTTTCAAGAATAGAAAAATATAACGATTTTTTTCTAGTCTTTATTAATATTAATATCTCTTTTACACATATATGTCACATAAACGAAATTTGATTGTCTTTTGATTTTAAATGTTGTCTTCGCTATTAAATAACTTTAAATAATGCGGATTAACCCCTTCTTAAAAATCAATTAATTTGAATTAATAGATGTTTACAAAAGTTTGTTTTTAAAATCTAAGTGTATTTAATTTTTTTTCCTGTCGTAAGGAGTGATTTGAATTGCTATAGAGTATTTGAATTCATTGTCTCGTCAAATCCCACGATTCAATGATGCATAATAATTCTCTGAAAGCTGCGGTGGTAGCTACATGTTACGCATTCTAAATATGTTAATTTCGTTTCCTTCTTCTTAAGTATTTATTTTTCTCTTTTGCAATCTCTTTATCGTGCATTTACATTATGATAGCTTAAAATTCCCCATAAGCCTTTTCGGCAAAAATAAATATTTGTTTTAGTAATTGTACTTCCTTTTGTGTACGAAGATACATTGTTTTCTTCAATATTACATGCATTCCCGATAACCTTTCTTCCTTCCTTCTTTTTCTATATTTATGCCTTATAATACTCTTAATTCTAGATATTGTAATCTATAAAAAGAAGAAAAAAAACGATTATAAATATAAACATCAGTGATAGCTCCATTTATATATTTTAAACCATAAGCAGCACTTGAAATTTTCCTCTTTACCTATTTATTACATAAAAGGTTTCCAGAATTTTTTAAATATTTTCATTGAAAGACCAATCCTAGAGTGTCAGCCACGTGCGAAAACCTAAAGTGTCGTCTCTCTACAGAATTTTTCATATTTTAACTAATACTTAACGTTAACGTTATTAGCTCCTTTGTTTGTATAAGAGTAAATAGTGAAATATTAATAAAAATGCAAATAGACGCAAAAATCACTTCTTTCTTCTTCTTTGTTATTCTAAATTATAAGGCTATTATTAAATTGAATAATTTTAATTTCTCTAAATGATTATTGAATTTAAATACTTCTATATCTTAGATAATATTAACAATATTAGATATGTTCATAACGCAACTCTCGCAAAAATCCTTTTTGAGAAATCTTTGTTAAGGTATCCGACTACCCTAAAATGATAATTTTTTTCAAAAATTGACAAACTTTTTTTATGATTTTATTTTATAGGCCATCTTATTAGCTTAAAAAGAATACCAAGTTTTTTAGTTTCCATTCACTAACACAAAAACTATAAGTGTTTTAGTAAAAGCAGATGCCATAACTTTACACAAGATGTTAAGCTTGAAAATGCGTTTTACTCGAAATGTGTTTTTTTTTGAAAAGCTTAAACGGGGACAGTGATTGCTCAAAAAATTTTGAAAATAATTTGGTGAAATTTTTTGTGTATGTTCCGCATAACAGTAGAAATGCTTTAACTTTCAGATTTATCAATAACTATTTTATTTCGAAATTTACAGTCCTTTATGTGAATATAATCACTGTTTTTTAAAGCAATTTCTTATAATCACTAAGATAAAGTGCTCTAGTTTTTGTAAAATTTTAAATATCTCTTATGCTGAAGGTCATTTCAAACATGAATAACAAAGAAACACATCAAAATTGAAAAATTGAGAATTTTTCATACAATTTTTGTACAGAGTGGGCCCCATTTATGTAATTTTTTGTACGTCTTCACCAATTTTTTCCCATTTTAATAATAATAAATATTTTTTTTCTGTTTTCAATTTTAGGATTTTTCTTTTAAAATATACTAAATAAACCTAAAAATCACAAAAATATCCCCATATGTCCATCTTTTCAAAGAAAATATCGTAAGTAGTCGGATACCTTAAGCATTGATCCACATTGCACCGCCAATGCCTCTAATAAGTAAGAAAACCTTTTCCAATGCCGGATTGCCATACCTAACACGAATTTAGCTATCAAAGAATGAGTGAAAAGAGTAGACATTAATGGTCAATGGACTAAAACACTGTGCACTAATATTATATTTTTCTTAAAATATGCTGTGCTATGCTATCCGGAAATCGGGACATAATTTGATTTTTCAATAACTATTTAAAATTCAGCATATTTATTCGACTTATCATCAGTTTTATTTTGAGGAATTCGTAAAAAATATTGCCCCGGGGCCACCTCTTGCTTTGGATGCCAGCGTGAGGTTCACGCGCTGCACATCTATTCGGATCGGCCCTATCAGTTGAATATATTAGGATTTTTCCAGATGAACAAGATCCATCAATGAAACATTTTTATTCAGTTGAATAGATAAAAGTTGGTATTTTTAACTGCTACCGAAATACTATGAACTGTTAACTTCTTTATCATTATGTAAAATACACTGTGTGCAATGTGTGATCATAAAAACTACACTGTGTGTAATTTGTGATCAATATAAAATACACTATGTGAGTAAAATAAAAATGTATAAATGTCGAGATCAAATAAAACGTTATCAAATTTCAACACATTCATTCTTAGCAAAAAATATATACTTAATGAAAATAAAAGAATTTCCGTAATATGTTATAAAATAATCAGCCTCTCCTATCTACTGATTTGTTTATTTGTTCGACTATCCGGTTGCCTTTTATTAAAGGTTCACTTAACACAGATAATCGGTATGGGAATTTTCAAACATGCCTGAAATGTCTTTTTCAAGATTATATCAAGTTATTCAGATTCAAGACATACCAATGTCAATACTGACAGCCACATAACTCAACAAGTATCAACTCTTATTAGACATGCTGTTCTGTTCTTATTTACTCCACGTATGCAACGTTTGGGTCAATAAAATGCTATTTAAAAAACTAATCTTTTTTTTTGCAGTAAATGACAAGCGTCATTAAAGAAATTGATTAAACAATAGCAGTATAAGTTTAAAAATAAGTCTAACTATATAAATCATCTATAAAAATAACAGAAAAATATTAAAAATTAAAACTTACATTTACTTACAATTTGAACAACAATTGCATGAGAGCTCATACATGAGATCTGTAAATGTAATTCTCTCTCTCTCTTACAATTTCAGCATAACATATGTTTTGTCATCATTGCTTGTTGGACAAAGCTTGCACCTTGCACGCCTAACACACAATGAAGTATTCTTAGCAAATCCTGATAATACGTTTCCCTTTTTTTTTTGGTATTCGTTTAGCTATTTTTATTGAGTCCTTGCTTTTTGGTAGATGTGACTTTGATTCAATGTGTGGAAAAACGAGTAATTCTCACAGTTTTTCGAAAAATAGCCTTCTTTTAGTCAATTTGTTTTCGTTCCATTCACTATTGAAGTCTATAGAACAAATGCATTGTACGCAGAAGTATCAAACATGTTATAGAATACCACCATGAAACAGCGATTGGTTTTTCTTTTAAAGGTGTATGTGTTTAAAAATTGAACAAGAGTATCCTTAGCCACACTTTTTAGTTGAACTATTATAATCTGAGATCATTAATGATGTTTTGTTAGGTATGTTGCTAACTTCTTTGTCATGTTTCAAAGTGAGCATTGAATGACAATCTTATTCTTTTTTGGGATGTAGTTTACAACTGTTGTGTCTTCTGTAAAATAAAATAATGAGCAGTGAACTTCTTTGTTTGAAATTTCTCCAGGAAGTTCTGATTTATTTTACTATGCATAATCATTTTCCATTTTATAAAAATGTTGTCTTAAGTTGTAAGTTGTGAAAGAATTATCACATGTAATACACTGTATCAACTTTTTGACCTTGCACGCGCTCTATTATCATGTACAAAGATATTCGTCAATAAAACAAATTTCGAAAGCGGAAGAATTAGAAAAAAAAACTAATGTTATTCTTTTCTTTTGAATTATTCCAAACAAGCTGAATGTATATAAGTAAAAACAACCCAAGCGAGACAGTTATAAATTGAAAAATATATATTCTTTTGAAACAGAAATAAACATAAATCTCTCTTGGAGTACATATTTATTTTGTTTACCAAAAATGTCAAAAAGTTTCATGAAAATATCCCTCTACTGTATTTTGTTATAAACGTAAAATGTTTATTTTGGGCATACATACCCAAACAGAACAATCGGGTTAAACTTTGTATGGAATAAAAAGAACCAAAACCTCACACGCCATAGATTATGAATCTAATAAAAATTCAATCGTGACTCTGCAAATTTTTTATCCCCCAAATTTTGCACCCACAATTTTTTATTTGTTAAATTAATCAATCGGAACAAATACACACATAATTTATTATATAATTATATATATTCCAAGACATATAGATCCTTCATGGATGAAACAATTCTTTTCTTTTCTTTCTGTTATTGAACATCAATAACAGTATTTTGCATTTTTAAAAATTATGTATTATTTTTTTAACTAAAGCGTCAATTTTATTCGAAATAAAAGCGTTTACAGACGTCTCTCGTATAACACACTTAATTCATGCCATGCTATACCGAAACCATATTATACGAGACTGTTCTGTTTATTTATTTTAATTGTTGTTTCATTTATTTATTAAATTAATTATGTATATATGTTCACATAATATAAATAAGGGCAATATATACCGTGGTGTATCCAAATCGTTTCATACAAAATTTTTTAAAATAATATAAATAAAGCCAATGTGTACCGTGTTAAGGTGTAAAGTTTTATGATAGCTAAAAATTCGTTTTCATTTTTTCACAAAACTGAAATATTGAACTACTAATACTTATTCATTATTATTTAGTTTATTTTATTGTTTTTTTAGAAAGTAAAGCTCCACTATATATAGAAAGGAACTTTACCGCTCACACTATGAGTGGTAGCAACCTCAAGGGAATATGCAGTTGCTAAAGAAAACTTTTTATGCATGTGATTCAAAATATAGGTTTTTAATACTAAATATATTTTACTTTGTACTAAACATTTGATTTCTGCAATAAAATAATTTGACGATTTATGTACCCAAATCATCAAAATAACTTGAAGTCATCAAAAGAACTTACAGTCTGAAAATATCCTAATATTTTGATGTAGAAGTAATCTTTAGAATTCCACCTTATCAGAAGCACCAGCAGCAATATTTTAGTTAATAGCCTTTTTACAATTACTTATCTAATATTATTAAATTAAAAATTACAAATTAACAGAAATTTAAATTCAGCTGCCTTTGAGTGGTTGGAATCAAATTTATATTAAATAACTTATATTTTCAGGTGATTGAATTCAATTTTACAAGCCCTTCTAAACGTCATGTTCTTCAATTCTATAACTTATTGTACAGCTATTGAGCAATTTTATTTGAAGAATACCCGATATTTACTCAAACAATGAGTGATAATTATGTGTATCTGTTACAAAACTAATGCAAATCATAAACTCTATTATTTCATATTTGAATATACCAACATCTGTTAGTAATCTATAAAAAACAACAAAATAAATAATAAGATATTTTGAAGATATTTATTAATGCCATTTTAGTTTCAATGTTTCAGAAGTATAGACAGAAATTTCAAAGAAGTTAGGTTATAAATAAACAAAACATGAGCAAAGACAAGAAGATTCAACTTAAATAGTAAAATATTAATTACAAAGTGAGTATAATTAGCAAAAATTCTTTTGTGTGTTTCAAAAGAAATGTAATTTTTTAAAGAAAACGGGTCTGATATAAAATTGTTAGGAAAATAGCAAAATATCAAAAGCACTTTTCAAGAATGTTAAATGCATAAACACAGAAGTAAAGTGTTCCAAATTTCAGAAAAGAATGCATTTATGTACAAAAGAAGAGAAATCAAGAGAAAAACAACCGTAAACACAAAACCAGAAAGCATTGCACCTAAACTTCGGCAAGATTAACAAAATAAATGAAGCATGAAATAAATTAGTATTAGAAAAAAGATGAAGAAATAGATTTGTCGAATCATTAAGAGATTGAGGGTTAGAAAAAAGATTTGACTTTTATACAGATATCGAGAATTTCGTCAAATGCCCAGATAGAAGAAATTACGCATAAATCTCGTAAATTGAACATACACCACAAGTTATTTCACAGGAAACAAAAAGCAAGCCCACAGATCAACCTACGCACATAAAGTAGATGAAACAAGTAAGTTTGATTAAGAAATTGATTGCAGCAAAGTAAAATTGTGACAAAGTTAAGGAGGAAAAAAGAACCTGCATCAAATACAGAAACAGAACCTTATTTTTTTTGTTTCTAGGATAAATACAAATGTTGGTAAAGAAGAAAAAGTACGAAACACGATTCATTTGGCAGAAATATTCACACAAAAGAGGAAGAAGAAATCCCGTTGAGAATCAAAGCGTAAAATGTATTTGGGCATAGATATATTTTTAGAAGAGATCTAGTATTTATGAAATGCATTTAAAATAGTCCAGAATTGCATTTTTTAACCATGATGGTGTCCATGATGTCCTTGATGATGATATACTTGCTGATGTCCATGATGCTCATGACCATGATGATGAGGTACGTGGTGATGAAGAGCATGGTGAGCATCAGAATGCAATTTTACATGAGCAGGGTCTTGGTTAGCAGTTCCTGGCTCGTTAGTTTTCACGGTGGCTCTGAATCCATGGTGGTCAGCTACGTAATGGACTTCTCTGTGAATACCCCTATGATCAGTAAATCCGTAGCTTCCTTGAACGTGGCCGTGACCATCTCCATGTTCATGTCTGTGTTGAGAACCGTGGTGGTCTTTGATTTCATATCCGAATTTGTAGGGCTGAGGGTGATGATGATGATGCTATAAAAATATGCACAAATTAAATGCTGATTTACATAATAATCGTAATTTCTGCATGTTTTCTCAGCTGTGATCAACAAACGGATTACATAAAGTGGTATTTTAAATGATAATCAATACACTTGAAACTAGAAAAATATCAATTCTGTAGCAATGAATAACGGATGTATCAAAAAAAATTACATTTAGAAGAAAGTGATATACTTTTTGAAGTGAAATACATTAAAAGAATAGAAAAACGTAAGTGTTCATCTACGATATTGTTTTTATGCCTTTAAACAATGAAAAATATTTGCAAATTTTAAATTATTTCATGAGGAGTAGTGAATATTCATTTTAAAATCAGTTTGCCTCAGTGTGATAACTGCTCTTATGGTAATAATATTTATTGATCCATTATTTTTGTATAAAATTTGAATTTGTAACACATTTGAATCAAAATTTCCTTATTTAATATTTTACTTTAGCGTTCTGATTCTAAAGATTAAACTATTTAAATAACTATTAAATAAAAACTTAACGAATAATTAAAGCTTAAAAAGCTGTTTAAATTATTATGGACAAAAGTTTAGAAGTAAAATTAAACTAGAAAACAACAACTGAGAATTTTTCAGTTAAGAGAAAAGTTCTTTAAAATTTTTAATAGGTCCAATGTTTAAAAGTTGTATAGCTTATGATTTCAGATATTCTTACCTCGTGATGACCATGATGACTTGCAGCTGCAACAGAGCACAAAGCAATGGCGAGAATCAACTGTAAAACAAGAAAACTCTTTTTGAGAATTTCATGAAATCTTACTGTATATTTTAAAAAGTTTGCTTTTAGTTTTCGATTTCATATTTTGGAGATATATTATTTTACACTCGTTTTCCAATTTAAGCAAATACAAAAAAAGATAAAATGAATTTTTGTCTGGTTATTAAATAAAGGCATCCTTTGACATGGTTTTAAAAAGATATTAATGCTCTGTTAAAAAGAGATTCATTTTGTGTAAATTGCATACTAAGAATGCTATTAGCCGCCATCCTAAATGATGCACATCTAATTTGAGATCATTCAAAATTGGATTTAATGCAATTTTTATAATTTCCGTGTTGTCTGTTGCAATTTGCATCTTTCACATTTTGATTATTTTCTTACTTTAAACTGAGTTTGACACATGTAACTTCCAAGTTGAAAGGTGTAAACATGTTAATTAAATAAAATGAACTATTTTGGGTTTTATTTTTGATTTCTGAATTCCTTTCTAGCTTTAATGAACTCTCTGGACTTATTTATTTTAAAAGTATTGAAAATAAACTTTTCAAAGGGATTTGTTCAAATTCAGAATTCAATAACTAATTATAAAAACTTCGATCAGAATAAATCTTATTTAGTATACCAAGGCTGTTACATGTATCATTTATGTGACGATAAGTCTTCAAAAATATAAAATTGAATAGTAAAACGCTTTTTATGTGTAATTAACTATCCTTCATCGACTAAAATTGAGCAATATACATTTTCTATTAGAATTTTTTTTTTTTAAATATTTTGAACAAAGTTACAAAAATTATAAATTTGTATAGTTTTAAAAAATTAATAACAGTTATTCATGAATAATATTCAAGAATAACAAATTATAAACTGAAGCAGTTTATTCTTTATACAGTTTTAAAACACGATTTCAAATAAATCTCCTTAGAACAAAACGTATTATTGTTTCTTTAGTTTGAAGCATACTAATATAAATGAGAATTATTAATAAATATATTTAAATGAAAAAGCCAAAAAAAAATGCAGAAAGTAATATCATACTGTAATATTATTGTCATATATTTCCTTCTATAATAAATTGTTACAGAATTTAAACTATAAATGATACCTTAGAAAAACTTTTACTAATATACACATTGACATATAAAGAAGACACATATGTAAAGAAAACCTATCTGAATTCCTTTAATATATTTGAATAATTCTCAAAGCTGCTTACCTTAGCAATCATGGTGCAAGCGTAAATGTCCCAAGTGAACTTGTTTGAAATTGCGTTTTCTGTCGATATCGAAAATAGCGATTGCCTACCTTTATATATGTATAAATTTAAATGGTGACGCTTGGTACGAAGTTCATTGATAAAATTTTAAGGTCAATAATTGTCTATATCAGGTCAATACCAGATCCCACCCATTTTAAGAGAAATGACAAATTTAGTCAAGCATTTAGTTTAATTGGGGGTTTCTTAAAAACCCCTTTTTTCCACATTTAAAGGTGACGCTTAAGAATGGAGAAAAAGTTATCCCCTCGAGGCATGTTTGACTTTCGATTTGGTTCATGACCGTTATTTTGGATTTGGAACATTTTTCTGATTGAAACAATGGACATTTTTTATAAAATTCCAAAATTTTTGATTCGAAAATATATTTCTAATAACATTAGGATTATTGTCTAATTGTTATCAAATATTTTCCTTTTGACATTTTCTTTTACTTTTTAGACGAATTCTCCTTAGAATTTATTGCGGCAAGAATACTTTCTGTCTCTCTATAATTATGTATAAATGTACATACATACATAAAAACTAATTCATTAAAAAGAAATTCTAGGTTTTTTTACATTACCAATTAATGAAGATGTTATTATTGTTGTAGCAACATTTTTTACTTAAAAATAAAAGATGTTTAACTAGCAGAGGGAAAATTCAATCTATGTTTAAAAGATCTTCGATATTTCTTCGTAAGCCAAACATAATTTATATACAGCCTTACCATAAAGTCTTAGACATGTTTTTTATTTATTTATCAAAAGCTATTAATTTAAGATTTTATACTATTTTATTAGAATTAAGTGTCTTTTAATTGGTATTTTAAATCCCCAACTAACATTTATAACATAATTATAATTTCAAATATAAATATGTTTTCGATTCACTTGATATTGATTAATTGTTTATTAACGCCTCATATTGAACCAATATGAGTGCTTTGGGATACTCATAATTTTCTTGGGGTGTGCGATACTCATAATTTTCATCATCGGTCAAGTGACGAGGATGATACCTGAACTGATACTCCACTTTCCAAACTTCCATACCGAGCCACATACCTATCATGTGTGCAATTCCATTTCAATAATATTAAAAGAAAAAGCAACATTTTTTTCTGTAAAATCGAAGGATGTATGTTCAAAATATCATTTGCAATACAAAAGAAACAATAACGGGATCATTTCTGCTTAACTATTGCCACGAATTTAACACACCCTTTATTACAAAAACGAAATGAGTAATGATAGGCAGAGATTTACATCTTATCAAATAATTGATGTAAAATCTGGTTTCAAGCTACATAACTGCATTAGATATGAAAAAAGCTACACATCTGGTATAGTGGTTAATAACGCAAACCGCTGTGCCTTACTGCCTGGGTAGGATTCCTGGTGAAGCATGGATGTGTGTTAATTTTAATGTTTGCTACACGGGGTACTTAAATAGTCGTCGGGGTCAAGTCCTCCGTGACGTTAGTTAAAACCCCTGACCATCAACAGTCATCAATCAAAATTTTGGGTGAAAATCAAAATCGATTCGTACTTTTACCTTTACGGTACTCAAAGCTACGGCTAACGACAAGCGTGCAACAATGGCTCTATGAATTTTAAGGGCCTCGATCTTGCGCCATCAGACAGATGGCATTTGCATCAACAATAGATGAAAAAAATGTTTGACTATAAGCTATACTTGGAATCCATTAAAATATATCATCCACCCCATGAGAGCGTTCTCAAAGATTATTACTTTGTACTCGTACAATGTTTTGATTAAAATATAAAAGAAAATGTACGAAATAGATATGACACAGTAATAATGAACAGCCTTAACAATTTAAATTGCTTATAGTTTGAAAGATGGATACTGAATGAGCATCAGTAATTTTTTAATAAGCCATAATGCATAATTTCACAAGAGTAAAACTGCTTGAAATACTATTAGGAATTGAAACATATACACTTATCCACTAATTAAAATATATTAGTATTATAGTAAAAGCAAAGAGTTCTTAAGATTTCTGAGAACATAACCCAAAATTTAATAAAATATTTTATTGAACAAATAATACTGCTTCGATTGAATTAATATAAAAATAGAACATTTACATTTTTATATACAGTGTTTAATATTTTTATTCAGAATTCCGTAAATCAGCGTTTATCAAACCGTGGGGTTCAATTTTTCTGCTTTTTTTAGCTGGTTCAATTCTTCGTCAATTAACTTTGTGCTACCTTACCATGTCAATGTGTTTTTTAAATGTATATTTCATTTAAATTTATTGTTACACCTGTGTTACTCAAACTGTGAGGCGTGCCCCCTAGGGGGGCGTGAGCATATTGAAAAATCAAAAACAAAAGATTATTTAAAAATAATTAATTTACTGAAGGTAAGAGCAAACAAAATACATTCTATCATAGTATAAAAATAAATCCACCCTTACACTGATGTAATACACTTATAAATGTATAAGTACTGAACATTGTTTTTGATAATTAAGTTAACACTAATAAGTTAAAAACAAGTTTAATAATTGCAAGTGACCCCATAGAGGCTTGCCATATATAAATTATATACAGAAATTAACACTTATTTTTTACGGTTTATAATTAATCCATTAAATGCCGATTAAAATTTGCGAGACTCTCTCCCCAATGCCGCCGTTTAACACATAGGGGAGCGTATGTGGTGTATTGGGGGGCAGAAAGGATTAAATAAGTAAATTCCCTGAAATAACTAAAACTGTCACAAACACTGAAAAATTTCTTTTATTTCCCTCCAAAGCCTTCGGAATAATTTTATGGATACCAGTGCACAGAAAAGATCATACTTTGGAAAGATGTATGTATACGTCCGAGGCAATTAACACAGGCTGAGAGAAACATTTATATACGCTGATGGCACAAAAGAGGTAAAAGTCGTATTGCATGATTGGGGGGGGGGAGATGAAATTAGGATTGAATACTGGGTCGCAAATATTGGAAGTTTGAGAATCTCTGCCATAAATCCAGCCATACTTGGTTCAATGTTTGTCTCATTATCTACCTGTATATGAATATGTGAACATAAATATGTTTTTAATTTCTTTCAAAATAATAATTAAACTCTTTTTAAACTAAGCCTTTTTTATAGGTTTTATATATATAACGTTGTGAGTGACTATTTACTAACGTGGTGACGGACATCGTAAGTTTGGACCCTGGTCAAGCAACGCGAGGAAGACATCTGTGAACTCGATTTCTATCTCTAAAAACTACCATACTACACTAGCAGGAAGGCGTTTAACCTTCAATGATTTAACATGCATCAGCCTCTCTACCCGGTGGTTTTTCAGTATTCCGGGCCCATAGCACCCAGAAGAACCTCACATAGGTATCCAGGATCTCATCCATATAGCACTGTGAGTTGACAGTACCCGCATCGAAAACGTACAGTGGTATACGACTACCCGACATTATGTCACCACATACAAAGTTCCCTTTTCCAACAAATTTGTCGATTTTTGTCGATTTGCCGATTTTTCGAGGGATGATAGAGAACTCCAATTTCTCTCCAGGTGAAGATTCGACGAGAATCACTTTGTCTGGTACATTTTGACTCTTCACTGTAAAGAAAACGTTCCCTTTTTTTGGTGTTCATGATTGATGTTTTCAGCTCCACAGTATTCTTTATTTCCTGCTGGGTGCAGTCAGAGGGATGTACCGGACTAGACTCCGGGCGTAAAAGCTAGTCTCTGCAAGATGACTGAGATTGTTTGCCGGAAAATTCTTCTTCCAGACAAAGCAGCAAGGTCACGAGAAAGCCGAGGAGCTGTTTTCCACCTATGTCATTGTGTGCTTAGTGCCAAAAAGCGATTCTGTGCATATATCTATGCTCTGTGGCGATCTTGGCCCACCTTCCTGGTATCTGCACTGATTTTCTGGAATTGATTCCATAGCCGAGAGACAACTTTCAGACATCTTGTACCCATTAACTCATCTCCACTTCAGACTGGCATTTTTCAAGCCTGCCAACTTCTCTCTACCTCAAGAAATAATCTAAACTTTTATGAGAAGTCGTTCTCACGCAAAAGACTAACTTGTTTGTTTTAATGCAAACCCATAGGGGAGGTTCAACGAAAGGAACCAAACCCTTAAAAAAAACCTTTTAAAACTCTTTTTCAAAACATTAAATTTAACCCCATTTAAAAAAAAAATATATTTTCTTTTTCAGTTTTTTTAAAAAGGGGTTTTTTTAAACGGGGAAAAAAATTTATTTTTTTTTTTAATTTTTTAAAAAAAGGAAATTTTTTTAAAAAAAAAAAAGTAGAAATTCTTTTCATGAAAATATTTTTTAAATTTTTTTATTTAAAAAATTTTAAAATTTTAAAAGGAAAAATCCAAATTTTCATTTTAAAACAAAAAATTTTAAAACTTTTCAAAAAAAAATTTTTAACCCTATTTTTTTGCAAAAATTTAACAAATCCTTTTTTGTTCTTTTTGCTTCTTTTGTTTAAAATGAATTCCTTTTTACCCCAGGAATTGAAATTTAAAACTTGTTTTTTTTAATTTAATTTTATTTAATTTTTTCTCAAAGTGTCCATTATTAAATTTCCCTTTTAAAAAATCAATTTCCATCATATCTCCAATGTGATCTAATCTTTAAAGTAAGGGAATTAATCAGATTAGATAATTTTATTATCTTGCAATTAAAAGTTTAAATCAATTCGCTGAAAAAAGAGTTAAGATGAAAACATTTTAAGCATGTTTATTTTAATTTAATGACCTAATTGGCAAAAAATTTCCTTTTCAATGTAAGAATTAGCAAGTGGGTTACACAAAATCAGAAAAACATTTTACACATTGAATAGAAACTAATGCTATATAATTCAAAACTTCATATCAGAAATATCTGAAATGAAATGCATAAATTTTACAATATAAGCTGTAAAATAATGAATTCAAAAAATCTATAAATCCTTCATGTATTTGATCTGGATATTCATATCATTTTGAAATACAGCATTATTTGAACTTTGGCCAAAATACCCCACTTTGTACAGTGACGGCATAGTATATTAAATTGTGAATTCAAGAGTGTTTTCTTTAGAATGGTTATAATACATGAAAACCTTTTGTGTGTGTGTGTGTGTAGTATGGAGAAGAAATCTATTCACTTTTAGTGCGAATTTGTAAATTATCATATGGGATCTGGATCGATATATAAACATAAGATAGGATAGAGTCAATGATTAAACCATTTAGGTATGTTACATTTCTTTAGCTATTAATCAAATATTTTATAATGGTTATATATTAGGAATAGTTGGAAAATGCGAGGATCTAAAATCAATAACTTTAGATAAATTTTATGTACTGCATGTTATTTTGCAATTTGTAGTTTCTTCTTGCTAGATATTACGAATACAATATTTTAACAGCATAAATGTTCCCTCTTTTTTGTATAGAAATCTAGTTTTATTTTTAAAACTAAGAAGAACGATATAATAATCTCAAAGCTTTCAAAAAGCACACAAATCAAAATTTTTTTATTTCCCAATGTCCAATAGACAAATTTTAAATTTTCCCTTTTCCATTTTGTAAACATTTATGAGTTTCTTAAACCCCAAAAAATTGCTGACTCATGGTTTTTGTGGTAAATAATATGTTTTGGTGATTACTCTCTTTCTTAAAATGACTTCAAAATTAGATGATTTAATTTGTAATAGGGTAAATTTTTTTCCCAAAATCTAATTTTTTTTAAAAACGGGATTTAAAAAGAATATATAAAGTTATAAATACGTATACGTGATTTCTAAGATTCGTAAAATATTCACACCAGTTAAAAATTGAATTATTAAATTAAACGACCTTTTTTTTTTGCAAAAGTTTTAAATCTACAGAGTGAAAATTTTTCTAAAAATTATTTAAAAAGTAGTTTAAATAAAAAAAATTAATTTTTAAAATTATCTTTAACAAAAAACACAGCTATTATAATATTTAACTATTTTAGGATATCTTCTGATCTGAAAAACATTTTTTTTAAAAGGGAAAAAATACTGAGTATGAAATTTTAAACACAATTTATTCAGAAGCTCGTCATTAAAAAACATTTCAATAATTACTTCATATTATTCATTTGTTTCAACAATTAGAAGGGTTTGCATTAAGTAAAAACAAAATTTGCCAACATTTTATTTTTTTTAAGGGGTGGGAAAAAATACACATTTGTTTCATTAACAATAAAATTATATTATATTATTAAAAACTATTTTACTAATACAAACAAAACTAATTTTTTTTGAAAATTTTATTTAAATAATCTTTACAGATGTTTTGTTTTCAAGAATAAAAAAACCTTTATTTAAATTTTAAGAAACCAAAATAGATTTATTGGTATGTTTTAGTACACTTCAATGTTTTACTGTAATACATCAAAATAGTATGATGCATTTGAAGATATAAATATGGAATTTCTCAGTGAAAAAATTATCGTTTAATGCATTATTATTTACGATTATGTGTTTATTGGTATCCATAGACACATAGTCATGATCTATTCATGTTGATGAATTCATCTTGATGAAGGAGTGATGAGCATTTGAAGGGAACCGATACGCGTTTTGATTTTCGGTTCCAGGTTCGTTGGTTTTCAGGGGGTCAACCGTTATGATCAGCTACGTAGTGAACCTTTTGGAGTTCCCTTTCGTAAAGTATCCATAGCTTCCCCGCACCATCCATCTCCATGTTTTTGTTTGTTGAATCCGATGGTCTTTTTTCAATCCAAATTCATGGGTTGGGGTTGATGGTTTTGAAAAGTAAAATAATGAATTATTTAAAGTTTTTATATAATATTTTTCAATTAATAGTTAAAATAATACATATTTAAAGAATTATATATACACGAAATAAAAAAAAAGTAATACCCACAGAATTTTTGATTTTCCCTTTTTGGCCTTTTTTGAATATTATTAGTTTAACCCAAAATTTTTGTTTGATAGTGTTAACTTTAAAATATATAATAAATGTTTTGAATATAAATTTATGCATAATTTGGAATGTAGTGCTAATTTATATTTATAATTTATAAAATTATTACTTTGATCTTAAAAAATTTTATATGATGTTGAACATAGCATGTATACAGAAAAGCCACAGATTATAAATACGGCGAAAAATAAAAGATTAATTTTCTCTCAGCGTAAGACAGATTTTGAAATAATTTTGACTTAACATGTTTACTTTTGGAAATAAGAATATTGATATTTAAATTAAAGAATAACTTAAAGTGATTGATAAACTTTACATAAATAAAAAAAGGGGTGATTAAAATATTAAAAAAAAAGTGAATATAAATAAAATATTTACCATTCATATTCATCTGACTTTCTAAGAGGGAGCAAATTAAAACAGCAGTAAAATCTATAAAGATCTTTAAGGTTATTTTAATGTAAATACTAAGCAAAACAATATGGTTATGTATGTGATAAATACAACTATTATTTAAAATTATAAAAAAAAAGATACGTAAAATTGTATAGAATTGTTCTGTTTGTGAACCATTTAATTTTTTTTCTGATACCCCCCGAAAAAAGTTTTTTTTTAGTTAGAACAGAAACTCTTTATTTATTGGGTCAAAATTTTTGAAGACAAATTTAAAAAACCGGTAAAACATTTATTACACAAAGTCTTGATTTACCCTAATTTTGCTGTAAAATTCTATTTATCTGAGAATATTTCAAAAATTTTTTTTTGTTTCATACAGTGAAATTAATTAATGCAAAACATCAATTCAAAATTTTTATACCGCGCATAAGTAACATATTTTGCTTTTTAAAAAAAGGTGAAGCATGATTGTATCTGTCAAATTAAATAGTATAATTCAACAGACAACAGAAGCTTTTTTTAAAACTTTTATTACTTTTAAAATAAACAAATAAATATCAACCGACAATTTAAAAACTATATCCTAAAATATTGCTTCTCACAGACTTTTTATATTTTAATTACATAAAAAGTTTAAAATGTATTGTCATTCTAATTGAATTACCATTTTAATTGCATTTTAACTTTTCTACATAATTATACATTTTTGAACGTGCACATATTACAGTTCAAAGTATTATTATACATAGTTTATTATTAGGCGTCTCGGAGGCGTAGTTGCTTATGCGCTGGCATTGTACGCCCACGTTTGCGGTCGGTTGGCTTTCTTCAGAACTTCTTAAACTAGAGGTCGCGACCCCTCATGGTGTCTTGCCACAGGGGTCACCAAAAATTTTAGGATTTTGGATATATCTTTTTGCGTAAAATAATTGCTCATTATTAATGTTAAAAATAAAAAAAGGTGATAATCTCGGAAATGAACTTAATAAGCAAATTATAGTTTTTGTATAATTTGCCTTGTTTTTACATTATAAAAGTTTTTTTGTTTTGTTTCTTAATTAAAGTTTTTATATCACTATATTCAAAGCAGAAGCTTATTACGTATGTTTATTACTGCAAAAAATGACGTTTTACAAATAAAAGTACCGAAACGTGTGTAAACTATGCATAGTACTCATGGGAACTCGCAAAAGTTCTGTACAAAAAATAGGTTCCATACCTCGAAACGTTTAAGAGCCTCTGGTTTTTATGATTTAGAAAATCGACAGGGTCCATATCATATGATTATGTAGCATGTTAAAGATCCCCTTAAGGGTCTCTTTGGCTTGGGTGCTCATCACAAATTTATAACTCTTAGTACAAATTTGTATCGTTAAATCTCAAGTGCCTCCCTCTCGGGAGAAAACTTGACGTTAAAATTACATTGCGATAATAAGTATTTACCTATATGGTGCTGCTTTAAAAAGTGATACCAACTCCCAGAAAATGAACTAGGTCTACAATGGTAATTACCAATCCGCAGCCCCATTTGAAGTAAAAAAAATATATAATAATAATGAACAGTGAAATATTATTTATAACGCATAATATACAAATATGCTACAAAATAAACAATATACAATAATTGTAAACAACAAACTACTAAATCATATTTCTCCCAAATCAAAGATGAAAACAATTGGGAATTTTTGCTTAAATATTTACCTTGGCAATCATTGTTGGTTGTTTATTCTGTTTCAAGTTCAATTTTTTTAATCCGCCCGTATTGGTAAGCTGAATTCGTTTGTATCAATAACAACATTCTTATATAGTTGCTGACTTTTTTCTTTTTCATGATGAAAACTGATTACAATGTTTCTGAAAATGAATATGTTAAACATTTTAAAATTAATAATTTGAAGATTAAAAAACAAAAACCAAATAATATTTTCAATTTTTGTAATATATAAATTCATTCAACCGTTTAAATTAAATTTACTTTATGCTAGATTCCTTGGGAAAATCATGTTAAAATTCATCGCATTTCAAGCGTTAGAAAAAAATGAAACAATTTCATTAAAACTTGTTTTTTAAATTTTAATGTGGGAAAAAGGCGATCTGCCCCATTATATCAGTTAAGCATGCAAAAAACCCTTTAATCTCTATCAATTTCCCCAAGATTCTTAAAAATAACAAAAAAAAGTATTAAACGGAATAAATTGAACTATGTGCTTTCAAACCATCATTTTTTTTCCAACTTTGGGGAAAAAGACTTTATACTTTTGTTGCAAATCATTGAAGATATAATGTTTGCCTAAAAAGTAAAAATTGCATTAATGAATTTTCGTTTAAAAATTTTTAATAATGATTAGTATTCAAATAAAAAAATGAAAGGGTCAGCTAATTTAATTTTTTTTATTAAAAAAAGCAAAAAAAAAACATTTCAAGATTTTTTAAACTCAAAATTAAAAATATAATATATAGTCACAATATTTAGTACCTTCTTGTAGATTGACATTAAGATATTTAGTACAGAATTGAGGTATGGGGAATATACAAAAAATATAATGGAAAAAAA
>BMAV01013457.1:0-10735 GCA_019973955.1 Trichonephila inaurata madagascariensis | reverse complement strand
TATTTTTTAACTTTTTTTTCCGATATTTACTTTTTATTTTATTTATCTTATTTTGTTTGTTTTACTTACATCTGTAAGCCCCGTATGATACTTGTAGTGAACTGGACTTATTTTATCTGCCATCAGAGTTTGGCACCCTCTGACGTAGATGGATATTGCAGCCGTATTTGGCATTGACGGATATTAAGCCCCATTTACATGGAAACCGGAAAAATAGCGGCAATTTCGAAATACTGATGAAAGCCGGGATTATACCGGGATATTTTTTCAACCCGTTTACATGAGAATCGGGTACGTTTACATGAGAATCTGGTGATTGGTTGATAGATTCACGTGATTATAAAATGTAACCATGGAAACAGCTAGAATTTTTACCGCGATTATCATGAAGAGGACATGTGATTATATTTTCGTTTTTTTAACGCCAAACATTTCTTTGTTTACTATTATTTATGCTCTAGCACAGTTACATTATACCCGCTAAAATTTCGTATTTGACTATACGTGGTTGCTCGATTATAGTAAAAGATGTCGATTGTCGGAAAAAAAATATTTTTTAATATCCCGGTAAAAATTCGATTGTTTTGTAAACATGGACAAGAATGACATTTGTTTTCAATACTAACCATTTAGAAACTGTCGCCACCAAAAACCGAACTCCATTTCTACTATTTTTGTGTTGACATGAGGAACTTCTAAACAGATCTAATCGGCCACTGGTCCGAAAAATTTTCAAAAATGGCCAGTTTGGCGCGATTTTGGGCATTGTGTTTTGGAGGAGAAACCCTAAAAATTATATTGTATACCCAATAAAAATATTATATTGTAATAATTTCAAATCAATCTCAAAAACTTGTCTTAAAATATATGTATCATCTTATTAAAATATTGGAAACATACATGCAGAACATACTAAAGATAAATTTATTTACATCCTTCCCTGTACCTGAATAGAATCTTATTTTAATCGGAAATTGGCACTTTTAAACTTCCGAATCTCAGACAGTTCCATCAAATGATTAATGCTATAACTTCCTCTGTTGACCAACGCGCGCACTTGACAACAGCAGCCATCTTGAATCTTTGGCGCAATGCATCATGGGACTCCGCATTTTACCTAGTCGAAAGCAGGAACAAAAAACAGACCTGCATTTCGAGCCGGCAAATTGCCGTGTCGTCGTGTAAACAGGTAAAAAGCGGATGCGATGCGGTATTTTGAAGGCAATTTTCGCCCATGTAAACGGGGCCTTAAATATATGAAGTTTCTGTGGTGCTGTCCCAAAGGTGCAGCGCTGTTGAGGTCACTCTTGCGAAAGACTGCTTCAGGAGGACATTGGGATGCTCGTACGTGTGAGGCTTGATAGGTCACAGTAGGTCTGAGAGGGTCCAAATGAATCTGGAAGTCGATCGGTGAGAGAGTCCGTTGGAGTGTGCTAGGACGTCATACAGAGTTAAAGCCTGTAGAAGTGTCTCACTAGCATCTATGAAGCTTTTTAGCATCTCGAGAGTCTCCGGGCTTCCTCTTTTGGTGTCTTTATAAAGGTGGAATACGTCACGCCCTCAAAAGCGACACGTAAGGAAGAATCATTTCTGCTTGGACTTAGCCGGGATTACTATTCGGCTATAGGCCCTAGTCACCCCTCACACGGTGTACTTTGAAATCTGAGATTGGTGTGGGAACTACACCAGTCACCTCTCTGTCGGTTGGATAAGGAGAGATCACAGGTTAACTTGCTTTAAAACATAAGCGTCGGAGTGTCCAGTCTCGGGTAATTTCTCACGCGAAACTATATGACAGTTGAGGAGTCTCTAAAATGGGTTCTTTGCTGGAGGCGGTCTTAAGGTATCCACACTATGTTCGGAACCGTGATTTTGCAAAAGTGTATAAACAGATAATATTTAAGATATTTAGTGTTACTTAGATTAGAAAATATAAATAAAATTGCTTTAAGAATAGTATTACAATAAAAAATTATTTAAGTACAATATTTTGACAAAAAAGGAACATAGAAAGACCCATTTTCAAAATATTCTCCTTTTGTGAAAAATGCTTCTATTATAACAATATTTTGCCTCTATATAGCTCAGACCTCAGTACAGAGGCTCAACCAGAATTTTTGAAATATATAACTTAGAAGTGGGTTTATCCATGTTTTACGACAACAGAGGGAAGAAATTTTAAGAGAAAAAGGCCGATAATTATTTCAACTGATTGTAACTCTAAAAATAATGTGAATTTTTCAAAAGTTATAGTTGAGTCTCTGTACAGAGGTCTGAGCTATATACAGGTAATGTATTATTATAATAGAAACATTTTTCACAAAAGGAGAACGTTTTGAAAAAAGGTTATTCTAAGTTAATTTTTGGCCAAAATATTGTATTTAAACAATGTTTTTTTGTCAAAATGTCCTTAAAACAATTTTATACATGCATTCTAATCTAAGTGACATTAAATACCATGAAAATTATCAATTTATGCATCTTCTTAAAATCACGGTTCCGAACGTAGTTGGATACCTTAAAGTATTTTAGACTTGATTTAAGGCATTTAATTATTAAGAAATGCTTTCTGGTTGCTATAATGGCACAATTTATGAAGAAAGTTATTGTTAACTAGAAGTTCACTTTCATTTAGTAGCAAAAAAAAAAAAAAAAAACGGAACACATGCGTAAAACAAATAGCCACACCTAAAACATGTTCGATTTACATAACGCATTCTCTTTTCGTTCCAGAAATCTCAATCCTTTATAATTTTGGTTAACATGAAAGTGTTAGAATCGTATAATATCCTGTAAAAAGTATTTTCTGATTGGTCCGAATACGCGGATGATGCAAGATTGCATTCCCTGTCTTAAAAATTCTAATTTTTCGGTTTTTTGGATATAAATTAGCAAGTGTAATATATCAATGTTTCAAAATTGTGTAATAACTATGTGTGTATAATAATTAAACTCAGAAAATAACAACATAAGATATCGAATAAATATTTTTAAATTTATTCAGTAAATAAATGTAAGAATACATCAAGGATTATTGATCACAAAATATCGTCAAATTAGGCAGGATATCTCATATAAAAAATTATCAAAATTATAATGATAAATAACATGTGAATCGAAATGAATTATTATTTTCCAATCTGCATAAAATGTTCTAAAAACATTAGAAGAATAAAAATTCTTCATGTAAAAATATTATAAATTGTGTTAACGGAGATTACATGTAAGTTAAATTCACATTTCTAGCCGTTAATTGTAATTTACAAAGCTTCCTAGTATATTCTTAAAATAAAAGCATTATGATAACTGTAAGCTGAGTACAATCCTATAGGTATAAAAAAAATATTGTGTGTTATATCAGCATCGCTACATAAATTAAATCAATGCATAATCATTTCTACAAATATAAATTAATGCAAAATCTTTTCTACAAATTTAAATCAATGGATAATCTTTTCTACAAATTTAAATCTGATGATAAAATCCTAAAAATGGTATTTTTATTTTAAAAAATCAATAAAAATAGAGGAAAATAAATGATGTTTTATGCGTACCAGGTATGTGTGTTCATTAGATATATATAAATTATTTATATGATGCTTTTTTGGCACATGGATGAGATAAAAATGTCCTCTCTAGGCATATTGCAACTTGCTCTCGATCATACACATTTTTTTTATTTTGAAGAGACATTTACAGAATAACAAGGCACGAGTTCATTACATAAATAACACAAGTATACATAAAAATGGTTCGGTTCAGTAACACCCCTACTTGCCCTAACTAAAAATAATTTATTTATATTTACATGAAAAATTATACCCCGACTTTCGCAGTAATCACTCAGTCCCACCCATCACGTAAGTTCAGGGAATTACTGTAACATTCAACAATAAATCAATATCACTAAGCAACAGGTGTAATGTTATTAAGTTAACAGTAACAGTCAGAATATATGTATATCCACAGTATCTCATAAATTAGCGTAGATTGAAAAAAAAAATTTCTCAGAATTTCAAAACCAACCTATGCAGAAAAAATGACTTCTGGTATATAGATGAAGGAAAAAATGGAACAAAAAAAGTTTTTATATTAAATACACTCACAAGGGGAATGAAATTAAGGTACTTGAGCCCTCTTATGGTAAAAAGTCGAAGTAATTTTTGGAAAGTGAAACAGGAATTTCATTACCATTTTTAAAATTTATTGGGAACAGAGGACACCTTCTAAATAGTAACAATAAAAAACATCGGGTACTTTTAACATTTTTTTCAGAATTAAGTTTTTAAAACACCATCGTTCGAATTAACGCTGCACGATAAAACAGAAGACGAGAAAAGCTTGGATTAAACTGATTCGGTAGTGCGGGGACAGAGAGACGCTGCAATGGACACAGTACTACTCAATACTCATTTATCAGTAATCAACACTTTCGGCTATTATTTTCAAGAAAAATAATTATTTTGAGTCTAAAATCATCTAACTAAAACTAAACCTTTTTTTTTTTTAAACAAATCAAGCCTTTTAAGGCAATATTAAATTTTGAAATTATTCCTTCATTTAACGGCAATCCATCTTAAGGTATCCGATTACGTTCGGAACCGTGATTTTAAAAAAGTGCATAAATGGATAATTTACATGATATTAAGTGTCACTTAGACTAGAACTCATGAATAAAATTGTTTTAAGGACATTTTGACAAAAACAAATTACAATATTTTGGCAAAAAATTAACTTAGAAAAACCTTTTTTCAAAATGCTCTCCTTTAATGACAAATGCTTCTATTATAATATTGCTTTGCCTGAATATAGCTCAGACCTCTGTTCAGAGGCCCAACTATGTTTTTTGAAAAATTCACATTATTTTTAGAGTTACAACCATAAATAATTAAAGGCGTTTTTTTCTTAAGATTTCTCCCCTCTGTTGTCGTATAACATGGATAAACCTACTTCTATGTTATATATTTCAAAACTTCTAGTTGAGCCTCTGTAGAGAGGTCTGAGCAATATACAGGCAAAATATTCTTATAATAGAAGCATTTTTCACAAAAGGAGAATATTTTGAAAATGGGTCATTTTATGTTCATTTGTTGTCAAAATATTGCACTTAGATAATTTTTTATTGTAATACTATTCTTAAAACAATTTTATATACATTTTCTAATCTAAGTGACACTAAATATCATAAATATTATCCATTTATACGCTTTTGCAAAATCACGGTTACGAACGTAGTCGGATACCTTAATATATATATATATGAGAAATATTAAATATTATATTGGAAGAAAAAAAGAAATTACTTAGGAATTGAAGTAAACTATCTCTGTCACATGAAACTTTGAATAAACATAAAACTTTTAGGCAAGATGTTTTAATATATATATATTAGTTTTGCTAAAAGATATTTTTTCCAATGACACAAGCACTATGCAATATCAAGTGTTATTTAAATTATAAAAAAAGTACTCACATAAATACTACTTATCTCATTCAAACTATCATTGAATGTAATTCGAATGAGATAAATAACGATAAATATGAATTTGTGTATATGTGTGTATATATATACATATATAACATTTATTTCCAAGTGCCAATGTAATAAACAATATTTATTTTGAAGTGCCATTATAATAACATGAAAAAATAGTTGCGAGAAGTAAAGTGTCAACCCATTTACGTGGATGATCTCCACTGCAGAAGCATACCATAAGTGAAAAACGTACATGAAGCAGACAACATTAAACTTTTCTTCAAATCCACCATTCCCTCAGCCGACAAATATATCAAGTCGTTCTTCAATATCCTTTGCAGGATATAAAACTGTTTCACTCCTTCTGAATAACTTACGTCGCATTTATTTACCGACAACGTGGCTGTTTTTTGTATCTGTATCATGTATTCAGTTATCTTCGAACCGCATAGCGTCAGGGAAAACAAAATAACAAGGCTAGTAAAAGCATTGAGAAATATCTCCGGCGAATTGACAAAAGGAGAATTAGTTTTCAAATAAAGAAACATTGCAATGTACAGATCAATGAAACTTATCATTAACATAACAAACAATAGTACTGAAAACACTTATTTTAAAAGGCGAATCTTCTTCTCCATTCTAGTGAAATCGTTGATTTTTTTAATACACTTTATTGACATCATTGAAAAGTCGATGGTTTTCAAAGTATTGTTGAATTGAAGAAGCAGAAGTCCATAACGATGTATGAGGACACAGATGGAGACCATAAACAGGAAAGGATATCCCATATTGATAATATAAAATACAAAACCGCCCGCAAAAGCTCCCAAAACTATATATATTTTTTCCTGAAATTCATAATTCAACATCCAAAAAGCGACTGAGTCTTGACTCATGTACCCGATAAACGTAGAAAACGGCTAAAAGTGTTGGTAATACACACATAATAAAAAAGATTAGACTCGACAAAGTAAAATTGCTTTTGATCAGAAATTGTCATGATAATTGTACGTGAGATTGTAAAAAGATTAACAAATCTTTTATTTTTCTGTTTTGGTACAGCATTGAATACCATAACACTGTGAAAAGTCGCCCAACTTGTATAGTGGTTAGCGACGCTGACTGCGGTGCTTTAGGGACTGGGCTCGAATCCTGGAGAAGACATGGATGTTTGTAAATGTATAGTGCCTTTGTGGCATGGGGGGTACTCTAAATAGTCCTCTCGTGTCTTTGGTGGAAGGGGAAGAGAGATGGGAGGCCTCTGACCACCCCTAGAGTGTTCTCCCTCTAAATTGGGGTGGAACCGAGCCAAATCGTACTGTCACCTGCTTGGTGCTGAAAGCTACGGCTAACGAGAGGCGTCACTTACCCCTTTACCATGATGAATTTCGTGGGCCTTGATCTGATCTTTGCCGATCAGGTGGCATTAGTAACAACAACAACACTGTGAAAAGGCGCCCCTCGGGTGACCTTCTCTTTGATTATTCGCGTGAGCTAGAGATGTACGATTTTCAAAAGGAACATACATGTTTATATTCTTAATATGTCTTTATTAAGAACTATAACTTAAACTTTTAACAGATTAGATAATGATTATATATGTGAGAATCTCTACGATGAACAAACACACACATACAAATAATACCGAATTAACCTTACACGGACAACTATCAATATTTAACCTGCCTAATCTCAATTCCAATAATAACACAAGTCCTAATATTAAATAGTCAATCCTACCTTAATCCAATCATAGATCCGATTCTAGGGAGTGGCGTATTTACGCGAGTGCAATGGTATGCACCTTGACCTAATGGCTTTATCTTCGGAATAACCTCCGTTTGCCGTCCTTTCACAATTGTATCAATCTCTCACATAACATTCCCCAAATTGCCATCTTACTTGCTGAAATATCTGTTATTTAAAAGCTATCTAATTTGCATTTAATCTTCACGTTTCACTTCTTGGGTTTTGGTTGGAAAAGAGTTGCCATTAATCTTAGCCCCAAAAAGTACCTAAAGGACATGTTAAAGAAATGACGTGTGAGCCCGTCACAACACAATTACACATACGTTAACGAAAAGGTAAAAACATCCTGACCTGAAGCGACGAAAGTAATATACACAGCTACGGCTATGAACATATACTCTGTAAATAGATAAAATGTTGAAGATCCAGAGTAAGCAAATCTTTTCATGAGACGTTGAATAAATTTGTTATTTTGTTTATAATGGAGATGAAGATAGATAGATCCCCATAGGGACATTAAATAAAGGAATTTCTTCAGAGGTGTCATTGTGAGACGAGACATATACATTTATTTTCGATTTTTCGTGAAAAAGCACATTTCGTTATATTTTTTAAAGCTTCGCCTAAAATAATCAAATTATAAATATACTCATTCCTTTAACATTAGCTTCAAAAATTATGTTGTACAAAATTTTCAGTTTTCAATAGCCATAGACGATTTCAAACAGTTGACAGCATCTATGAAAACAAACCTAAAAAAGAGAATGAATTAAATTATCAAAAAAAAAAAAAATTGTTTCAGTTTTATCATTTTTCAGTAGTCCGTAATTGTGCAATAATTTTAATGATTTCAATAAAAGATGTATACTTAAGAAAAGGTTTATTTTTTTAACATGGATTGTTCCATTGATAAGCAAAGCAATAAAAAATATTTTTAAAAAATTAGTAGTTTATATCATAATTTATTCGTTTTATAAGATAAACCATCCTTATTTTTGATAAAACACGATATATGCATTTAAGATATTTAACGATGAAATGGCATTTTATAAGATATGCAATATTTTATTACATTCACATTATTTAAAATATATTCGGATTCATTTAAAAAAATATAACTATAAATTTATTCACCTGAAATTAAATTTCATACAGAAGAAACCATAAAATATTGTAGAAAAATTATTATAACAACATTTGTCTAATGAGGATATCAATATACACAGCATGCCCTCAAACAACAAAATAGGACTTTTTGCAAAATAATATGCTTTCACTTGTATTGATGGTATTTTTTGAAAAATACAATCAACAATAGTAAGGACCATTGGTAGAAAAACTGTACTGATGCAGATTTGTTTCAAAAAGGGTTGAAATATCTGTATTCCATTTCAAAGCATAGATTTGCATAAAAAAACATTTAATATTTTCGTTCCCATTTCTGCTTTTAGCCCTCTTTTTTTTTTTTTATCTAAAGCAGAATTTTAATAAGTAAAATATTGGAAAAAAATGACTTCCAGATTATTAGAAAGTTTCCTAAATAATACTACACGTATATTTAATTTACTTCTAATAACATTGCCTCATTGAAATTTTAGTACATTGATTTAAAAACTGACATTTAAGTCTTTCAAAAAATTATTTGCTAAAGGCAATACAAGTCAAAAACATATTATTTATGTTTCCCTGATGAAATAGCTAGCATTCTAGCAGTCTGAATCCATTTAATGACCTTCAATTTTCTTGTATCTATTATCATTTATAACTTAATAATAATAAAAGAAGTTAAGTGCAGAGGTTTGTTTTCTATTAAAAATGGAAAATGATCCACGGAATAAGAATGGAATAAAGGGAAAAAAATCATTTTTGAATTTACGACGATAATTAGTTTTTTCCTGCTTTATGTAAATTTGAATTTTAATTCCCATAAGGTAATATTTAAATACAACTAAGCAGTTTTTCATATTTGAAACAATACAACAATTTCAAAAGTTAAAGTAATTTTTTAAAAAATATATAATGCTCATGTTTTTCATTATTATTTTTAAAAAAAAGTCTGAATTTTTCATTTCTAAGATTCTTGTTAACAAGGAAGTACATTGAAAATCAATTAAGATAACCTCCGTACTTAATTCTCTGTATTTTTCATATGTTAATTTTCAGATAATCTCATATCTCTCTCTCTCTTTCTCTTTATATATATATATATATGGCCTTGTTTCACTCCAACACCGTTCTACCGATATCACTATGAAAATTGGCATGTATATGTATTTTTTTTTTGTGAAGAAGGTTTTTATGCTATATTCTTTGTTGCAACTTCCCACCAGGTGACGCAATAACATATCAACTTCAATCAATCTCGCTAAGTTGTCAACATAGCTCTATCGCCACCATTTCACTATATTTCCATTGAATCGACCTTTTAATGTAAGAAACGGCGTTGTTTGTGAATATTACAATTGTAACATTAAAAAAAAATACAACAGAAAGTAAAATTAACACGTATTACATATCCAAATGTAAATTGTTTACACTATTTTAAGCCAAACATGTGGTACTGTCATCAGGAAAGATGGAAAAGATCGCCACAGGCGGACAACGGCTCCATAGCTTGCTCATGACCTTTCTGCTGTATCTGCAAGAATTTCCAGACAAAAAGTCTACAGCCGTCTTGCGAGGACTGGTCTTTACGCCCGACATCCCGTCTGGTGTGTTCCTTTGACTGACTCCAGCAGGAAAACCATTATTGTGGAGCTGAAAACATCATTTTTGAACACCACAAGATTAGGAGCGTGTTCTTTTTAGTAATGAGTTGAAATATACCAGACAAAGTGATTTCCGTCGAGTCTTAACCTGGAGAGTAAATGTATGGAGCTTGCCTTCATCCATCCTATGTAACAAAAATTGAAAGATTTGGTGGCTAAGGCATCCTTGTCATACACCGCTGTACATTTTTGATGTGGGTACTGTCAACGCACAATGCTATAGGAGTGATATTCTGGAAGAATATGTGAAGTTTTTCTGGGTGCTAAGGGTCCGGACTGCATTTATATGGACTATAATGCGCCACAGAGCTCATATTGTTGATGAATTTCATGAAGGAGTGGTAATTCACCGTATGGACCCTCGATGTCTCTGAATCACAATTATATCGAATATGATTGGGATGGTCTCGAAAAGCCATTTATCAGCTTAGTTCCCTTCCCAGAATCTACCTAGGACAGCGTTTCTCAAACTGTGGGGCGCGTCCCCCTTGGGGGGCATGACAACTCTACAAGGGGGGTGCAAGCAAATTGAAAAGTTGAGAACAAAACATTATTTAAAAAATATTAATGTACTGAAAGTAAACAAACAAAATACATGCTGACATAATAAAAAATAAAATATATATTTACACTGATATATTTAAACTTATAAATATATTGGTGCTACACAATGTATTTTATAATTAATTTAACAATACTGAGTTAAAAACAAGTTTATTAATTACCAGTGACCCCATGGGCT
>BMAV01013456.1:88064-156474 GCA_019973955.1 Trichonephila inaurata madagascariensis | reverse complement strand
AAAATAACAAATTTAATATTGATATTTTTGTCATCTAAAGCTTTTCTTAAATTGAGAGAGTAGGTAGTGATTGTGCCTTTCGAATACTAAGTGTTCGATTGTGCCTAAGTGTCCATCAATGACATTGTTTCTGTTCTTATTTTCAATAAATATCATAAAAGAAGAAAAACTCTCAAGTATATATAGAGCTGACCATCGTCGTTACTTTGAGACAAAGCCGAACCAAAATTGTGTATATTTTTCAGTATGTTAAATGTTTTCAGAGCTTTAAGATATCATCTTTTGAAACTCATTGATTACTAAATAGGCTGCGGTTTTTTTCCTTGAAAACCAATGATACCAATAGATAACACGTCAGCTTCAATCCCTATAAAAGTATAATCAGAAAGTTAACGAAATATACTGGAAACGTTGATCTACATTATTCTTATTCTTTTGATGAGTTTTCCGTATCTACACAATTATTGTAATAAACAATGATTCCATATATTCATAAAATAATTTTAAAACTATATATATATATTATATATATATACTTACAAAATTCTTAAGCAAGCCAACCTCATCTACAACATGATTCAAAAAACACTATGTGATGGGTGTCAATGTTACACTTTTTCTGCAAATAAATGTACCGACCCAAGTAAAAGGTTAAGGCCTATAAGAAATTTCTGTATTGGAAATATGAATATTTTTGACATATCATTCGAATTGCCAATTTCTAGTTGGTATATGATGTATTCAGAATGAAGCTAATTTCTACATCTATATGATTGAGAAGGAATTATTAAAGTAGAATTTTGAACTTATCGAATGATTCTTACATTGTAAAAAGTGTGATACTATGTCATCAATCGATACTGCCATACACATATAACTTTTGCAATTATGGTCAATAAGTTATGAATTGCTTTGCAGAAATATTTTTTTATTACGAACATTCTAGCTAGAAATTTTGTTTCATTGGATGCTTGCTTATCAAGAATATTTCTTTTGTGTCACTCGCTGCCATAAATTCACAAATGCATAAAATAAAATGCATAAATATGCATTAAATTGACTCGCACACATGATTTAGTAATCAAATAATATAATTTTCTTTTATATGGATTATTAATTTATCTAACATGACAACTTAACAAAACATACATGGAATTCTAATTGAGCCTTTTGTGCTAATATTATGGATTTATAGTATCGGATAAGTCTCTAAAAGGTCTACAAGCTTTGTACAAGTGTGCATGATAATTTCTGAAAATAGTTGATGCAATGGTTACTTGCTATTTTTATGCCATTGGGCTTTCATTGTAGATTATATGGTAGTAGAAGACTTGTCGAGGTACATCCTCCTCTTATTATTTGAGGATAAGATCCCGCTCATTAGTTTAATTCCTGGGGTATCTCAACGTTGTATGGGATAGATGCCTTTAAATCGAACTTGGAAGAAGTACCACAAAATTTACAATAAATTACTTTAAGCAGACTTGACACTAGAAAATTTCTAGATGTAGATAAGACAAGCTAAAATGTAAGAATGAATTTGTATTGATCTGAATGAGTGTAATCATTTGGTCTTGAAAAAGTAAATTTCATCAATTTTTCATCGTAAAAGTGGGCACGAGCAATATGATTCTGTGATTCACGCCTTTCCCTTAATCAATAATCCTCCTCTATTATTGATAATATTCTACTACGTTGACTATATTTATACGTTATTGAGTAGTAACGCTCATTTGTGGTGCGGTGGTGCTCTAAGTGCTAGTTTGGCTGGATTGGAGAAATCAAGAGTTAACCCATTAACCCGAAAGAAGGCGTTCACACACACACACATTAGGTGCTAACGTTAGAGGTTGCGCGAGGTTACCGAGTCACTCCAATTCTTTTTTTATAATTATTTTTATTGTAAGTAATAAAAATCGTATTTCTAATGAATAATTTAACTAAAAGATAGTATACATATCTACTTTTAAGGACTTCTTAATTTTTCTTTGATAATTTGATAAAAATCTGATCAAACTGAACTCAAAGATTTGAAAAGTGCGTGACTTTAATAAACGGCACAGATTACAGACACGTTTCACTATCATTGCGGGAATGAAATTTGGCAAAATTTTCGTATTTTTTTCAATTTTAAAATTTTATTGTTTTTTGATGATTAAAATAACATGGTGAACTTGTCCTTGTTTGTGTTTTTTTGATGGGGGCGTTGTGTCTTGGGTACACTTGTGGTTTTATATATTTTTGATGGAGTTTTTAGGCGTATTTGAAAACTTTCCTTTCAACAAAACGTGTCATGCCCACCCCAAGAATTTTTTTTCCTATCGTTTGGCATCAATATTTCATCAGGTTTTCCCTTTTGCTTAATCAGTTTCCTTTCAATAGATATCAAACATGACAATTTTTTTCATATTCTGTTCATTTACTTTATAAACCATAATGATTCATACAACACAGCAATCAAAACCAGTAAGTTGTTCACGGGAAGGAAATTAGGCTGTTCAAGAAAATATTTTGGAACAAAATTTTCCGGGGGCTCAAGTCCCCCAAGTTTTTTATAACTAAAAAAAACGTTTGTCCTAACAAAAAGGGGATATGTGACAAATACATTAGAATCCATGAAAACTGTCATATAAAAGGATTCTGTAAAGGACATTCTAACAAACAAGAAATTTTCCTAAATTAAAGATTTCATGAGTCTGGGGTGAATCTCCCTCCCGCAATCGTTAGTGAGTTAAGGACCACCCGAATTTGTGCGTTCAAATTGCTCCAAATCGTTTTGAAAACTTAAGAGGGTGGATAAAAAAAAGTCATGAGTCAAAAAAAATTTTTTAACAGTAGCAGAAAATAAAAAAAGGGATTTAAGGGCATACAGCCTATCACTTTTCGACATAATCGTCAAGTCTATTTAGGCATTATCAGAACGCAGCCAACTTGTTTAACCCGTCTTGGTAGAAATCGGCCCAGTCCATTGAGTCAAGTCTGGGGATGTTTTCAGTGTGGGGGAATATCGCAGAAATCGAAGCGACATGACCCCGAAACCCCATTATACATTCTGACGAGATTTAACAAAGGTTTACCCGTTGATCATATTAAATCTTTCTTCAATTCATGCCTTATTGATTTCGTCTTTGAAAATTTGGCTGGCCCTTTCCCCGTCATATTGCGGTTTCGACACCATGTCCCTGGTTGAAAAGGTGTACACAATTTGCTACATGTTGTCGCTATTGCAGAGCGGGCACTTTGCCCCTAAAAAAGTCCGCTCGCACTTCCCAAAAAAGACCAATTTAATTAGAGGATTTCCTTTCAATCGTCCGAACCCGGGGAATTTTCACTACCTACTGCAAACAAATTACGGAAGTAACGCCATTTGTGTCCGTCTGGAAACAAAATTTCCCACAATATGTGTTTTCAAATGTGTGGAATGCTTGAAAAAAAATTTTTTTAAAAAAAAAAAAACCTTTGATCTGGGGGGAAAATTTTGCTAACTGAAAAAAAATATAACCCATAATACCAATTAAAAAATGGAAAATAAAATTAAAATTTTTTGTTCAATTTTCAATATCTGGAAACATATTTGAAAAAAATTTTGAATTAAAGTTCGTTTCCGTAACCAGTCCTAAATAGTATATCTCTGAAAAATACATTTTACAGACGAAGATGTAAAGAAAGTTTTATTATTACTACAAAGCTAGTTGTAAATCTGGGGGTAATTAATTAAGTATATGAAACAAAAATTCGATGAATAAGATTAAAAATTCTAATTAAATATAGAATATAAAATGAAATTCAATGCGAAAGGGGTGGGAAAAAGTAGCAAATAATGCTGTAATTTTACTTTTTTTTTAGTAGCTACATTTTGTTCATTATGCTATTACTTTAGTGATTAACTTCATTTCCCATTTCATTATAAATTGGGCCCGTAATGGCAGCATATTGGATTTCTTTTTAATATATAATGTTGCTCTTAAAATTTTTTCTAATAAAGACTGCAGTATAATTAACTAGATTAATGCAAAAAAGATTTTGCAGAAAAAAATGATCAATTGATATTTTTCTTAAACCGAAAATATTTTCAACTTGGGTTTTTTAAAAGTGGAATTATTTTCAAATATGCTAAATGTTTTTCCATAATTTGGGATATTTTATGTTTTGAGCTACTTTATACATTTTTAATTATATTTCTTTAAACACAATAACTTTTGTTACACTTCAAAAAACATTGATGAAAACAATTTCTTCAAAACAAAAAGTTATTAAAAAAATCCCGTATATGATGTCTACTTTTAATTTGGGGTTTTCTTGACTTCATTAAGATTAGTTAGCATATACGCACACATGAATCCCAAACCCCTGTAACGGTTCTTAACAATTTCACTTGGGCCCCCGTAAATGCAACACCAAGAAAAACAACAGATGCACAAAAAATTTATTTTGTAGATAACAAGGTGACCAAGTATCAAATGATTCATTTATAGATTTTTTTGAAGTGTGGTTCCTGCCAGAATCGGGATGCAGGTAGCCGCCATTGTTGAGATCACCGCTGCCACACGCCTCGGAATTGATTCAAAGAGATTTTGGGATGTGTTCTTGGGTACAGAAGACCAAGCCGCTTCCACACGTTGCCAAAGTTGATCTGGTGTGGCAGCTGGGGTGTAATCTGGATCAATCGTTGATCAACCAGGGACCACATGTTTTCTAACGGTGAAAGATCTGGAGAGTGAGCCGGCAGGGAAGCAATTCAATCTGGTGATTGACAAGAACCTTTGGACAATGCGTGCCACGTGTGGTGCAAATTATCCTTTAGAAATATGGCTGTCAAGCCCTGAAGGTAAGGAAGGACAACTGGCGCCAACACCTCAGAGATGTAGCTCTGGCTGTTTAAAGTACCGTCAATGCGTACCAGAGGAATGCGAGAGTGATAACCAATACCGCCAAATACCATAATACCCGGTGCAGGACCAGTGTGGCGATTCATAACGCAGTTTCTTCACCGTCCTCTCTCACGGTGTCTTCAGACTCGAATCCGCCATCGTGGTGTTACAGACATGCGTGACTCGTCAGTAAAGACAACTTCATTCCATTTGACGCCCACATGCATTTTTCATTTCACCATTGGCGGCAGAGACGTCTGTGGTTCTGCGTCAAGGGTAGACGAAGCAATGGACGTCTTGCGGACAGACCACTCTGCTGTAAACGGTGTCGAATGGTACGCAGACACTGAATGATGCGTTACGGGGACTCAATGTTTTTGTGTTATGATTCGTGATGTGACTGAGCGATCCGTCACTGCAATGCGCACAATTTGCCTGTCCTCACGTGAAGTGGTGCACCGAGGTGGATGCGATCGACCGTCGGTCCATCATTCCCTCCTGCATCCAACGGTCCATATCCGCATTACAGTTGTTTGTGTTGTCCAACACGACTACCGATTTTCCTGAAAGATAATCACAATCTCGGTAGGTCACTACCCTTTCCCTTTGTCGAACTCGGATACTTGATCAAAAGCTGATCACTGTTTTCTACAAATAACTGATCGTTTTTAAAAAAGACCACAAAAAAAACACAGCTGCCGAACTTGAAATCGTCGAAATCTCAAGCCTTAAATAGGCTTTGATGTAGGCCCCACAGGCGCGCGTGTTTTTGTGTTTGAGCTGAAATTCTAATCATTTGCATCTCTACCCCCGCAATGCATGTTTGTAAATTTCATGTTATTTGCAAAACTTCCTTCAGGGTGTTGGATTTACGGTGGCCAGCAGTGTATATAAATAGCTATAGATAAGTGTTTTTGTCTTATATAGTAAAACTAATTCTGGGAAAAGTATTAATCTAAATCTCAATAAAGTATCTTTATTATAAATCATTGAATTTCCAGATTTTATTATTTCTTTTTTAAAATAAATTTTGTATTACGGAACACCACATATAAAAGACTGTTTTGAAATTTGTTCTTATAGGGCTATTTTCTTTTCCTACTAAAAACAATTAAATTACACGTATCTTATTTTATCGACTGCGTTTACTTATTTAAATATTTAGTTCTTTTATATTATGATGTTTTATTGGGGATTTCTTTTTTCAAAATAAATTCAGAATAAAAAAAATTTTTAAAAAACCATATTTAGGCGAATAAAGAAATTACTTTTTAAAAGACATATTTTCGTCAATTATTTTCTTACCTTCATCCATTTTTTTCTTGTATTAACGAAAAAAAGAAATATAACTTTACACTCTTAGGTATTTATATTCTTTAAAACCTTATATAGTACATTGTTTTGGCTTTATTTGGGTTTATTAATACATTTTATGATTTTTAAATGACAACCGATTAGTGTGTTACTCCTTACATAAACTGAAAACATGAAACAAATAATTAGCAATAAATTACAAATTCCATATTTTAAGAACCAATTATATTTTGTAAAGTAAGTAAAATTTCTTCAGAGAAGCCGTATTTAAAAACTTATAAACAAGAATTCAAGCTCAAGTAGAATGCAAGACAATTGTTGAGAAAAAAAAATCAAAATTTTATCTTTGTATCTGAAATTATTTTAAGATTATACACACACACACACACACACACACACACACACACACACACACACACACACACACACACAAAAACCACACATATATATATATATATATATATATATATATATATATATAAAAACTAAAGGAAAATGATCAAAAATGCAGCCTACTTTTCAATTGGAAAACATAAAATATACTGATATCTTTGAGTACAATGTTTCATAACAATATCCCATTCTTGAATACTATTCAAAAAGATACATGCATGAGTGAAATACAATCACACAGTCCATGAAGAATAATTGAAAGAGGGAAGATAGAAATTTTTTACATTTTTGCTTTTTTTAAAAAATTGATCTATCTACATCAATGCTTTCGTTACTCATTTCTGCTATGATTGGTATTTACGGAAGCTAATTTGTAAAAAAAAACAAGAGTTACAGTTGTCTTTGTATCGTAATTGTTCTAGAAGATTTAAAAACCAAGATAGGTATTCAGTATTAAAACTTTTTATGAAAAATTTGAATTTCTAAGAACGTTTTTCAATCTTTTTCAATATGGTTTACAGTTTTTATCAGAGAAAAAATATAATTCATGATATTACAGTTAGATCTTAAATTGAAATATATGTTTTATTTTCATTTTTCATGAAATTGATGATATTTTCAAGTAACTGATTTTTTTTAAAAAAAAATGTAAATAGTACTTCCAGTGGCGTAACTAGACCTGAGGGGGCCCCGTATCAAAATTTCTTGCACACCCTTTTTGGGGGCTCCTCCCTTATATATTAATAGGTTTTTTCACATATATATTAGGACCCCTGCAGCTACGGGGCCCCGTATCATTGATACGGCTTATACGGTGGTAGCTACGCGTCTGATTGCTTCGTTTAAAAACTATTTTAGATTCACTGTTAACCGATAATTATTTTACATGCGAAGCTTATTTTTTTGTCTTGTACACGACCTACAATTTGGAAAGAAATTACACATAAAATATTTTACATGAGATTATTTAGAATCTAGCACCCCTCTTACAAGAAGTTATATCAATTGAATTATTATAATTCTATTAGAAAAAAATTGTACATTCTTCCAATTTATTGTGTCTTACATATATTTTATAAAAGAAGTGACTGAAAACACAAGAAGTACTGAGACAGCTTACTGCCAGTAATACATTTCCAAGGGATGCTTGCTCTCGGCTGATTGGCGGCCGGAGGGATGTTCGGGGTAACATCCCTCCTGATAACATCCGGTTTCCCGAGCATGGCTTGAAGAGATGCGCCCTTTTGCAAATCGCCCACTGTTCTTTGCCGCCCAGCCAGTATGTTAGATATGACCCTCCGCTTGTAAGCGAGTGGGTCCGGGTTCGAATCCCGAGTAAGTCATGGTTGTATCTTCTTCAGGGAAAAAGAATTCGGACATTCACATGCAATGGATTCCCGTCTCGAATGGAAAGCAGCGCAACTCTTCTGTTATATGTTGAGATCATTATTTGTAATAAAATGTTTATATTCTTCTGTTTCTTTGTATGTTTCTGTTCTTCAAACTGTACTCCATATGTATCCAATGATAAAAAAATATAGTACAAAAACAATGCATTTCTAGAATATGATTTATTATATTGAGTGTGTATTTAAGTTATGATCATAGAAAATCATGTTAATTCCTTTTTAATAACATTTTAAATTTTTAATAAGTTAAAATACATATCGAAGAGTTTTATCATTGCAAAAAGACAAAAGCTTTTTAAACTTTTTTTTTTTACCCTAGAGCTCAATTAGTTGGCTGATATAGTACTTTCATGAATACATTATTACATCTAAATACATAAATAAAAAATTTAAGTACGTTTAAGTAAATTAAGTACTATCATTTAAAATACATATGAATATATTTTATTATTATTAATTTATACAATTAAGGGACATTTATAGTTCATAAATTAAATGTTTGATAATACAGACATTGTTTGGTTGAATAGGAGTTATGAAAAGTTGCAATACTGCATTATAATACTAACTAATCATTAATCAATATTTTTTTATTATTTATACTGTAGAAAATCATTTACTTTAAACCCAAAACGATCCAACGCAAATTAAGTTTTTTTTTTTTCATATTTTCTTCATAAAGTTCAACCCCTTCGAGGAAATAATAAATTTCGAAATTATTTTTTAATCCTTCTTTCCTAATATCTGTATATATATAGCATACCATGTTATAATATTCCTAATATCTATACCTCTTTTCTGCATATAGGTAGATTTCGATTCATTATAATTTGATTTTCGTGTTTATAACCACGAACTACCCTAATATGTAATTGGGGAACATCCCCTCAAGAGATTTTTTTTTCGAAGTGCTATCCCCTGTCTCCCTAGAAAAACATGTAATACAGGCAGCGTACACTTAAGAACCCTCGCATTCCAAATTTGTCAAGGTTTTCAAATGTTTGCCAGGGGAATTTCCGGCTCTCTCCTGGGGATTACACTCAACGAAAAGCGGGAGAAGTTTCCGCGCCGGAAAGCGGTATTTCCCGGACGGAGATAGTTGGCCGGAATATATATATATATAACAAATAAAAATGAAAATAGAACAAAACTTCGTTCGAAACAAAAACAGTGTCTCAAAAAGAGAAAGACAGAGTTATGGGAAGTGGGAGTTATTGGGACAGAGGGAAAGAAAAGGAGGGTGTGAGTTCTGGAGAAAGCCGACAACTTGATTACTTGGATTTGTTTGTTAGTTTTCTAAAGGGGGAGACGAAATGGTAAGTTGGTTTAATGCTGCCACACCGACCAATCGGTTTACTGAAATAAATAGGTTTTTTTTCAAAGTACAGGTGTTTTATGTTCTAAAATTCGTTCTTATTCTTCCGTGCTGAGGTTGTGAAAGTTTCACAATGGTTAAGTGGAAGAAAAATCATTTTCTAGATAGTAACAGCCTTAATGTGGAAAAAAAAAATCTAAGTGTTATATTTGCAATTATCTAAAAAAAAAATAAATAAATAAATAAAAAATTAAAAAAAATTCTGCTAGACTTAAAGAACTATTAAAAATTGATCGGCAGAGTCATTATCAAGTCAAAAGTGATATATTAAAATAGATTACTGTTTAAAAAATTAATCGTAAATATATATTCTGTGTATTATACACGAGTTAGATTTTATAACATTCAGACTTAAAGTGTTCCCATTTATTTTACAAAATCACACAGTAATGTTATAAATATCGTTTCAACAATTATATTAGAATGTCATTTTCCATTTGGCTTTAACAGTAAATACCAGGAGCTAAAAATATGTGAATTGTAACCCCTTGAAATTCAACTGTGGCCGCGGTAGCCGAGTGGTATAGGTATCGGATCGCGGCTTGCTTTGTCACGAGTTTGATCCCAGCACCAATAAAGACCCGCCCTGTAGGGCAAAGATGCACGTTAAATGTGTCCAGAGCTGAAACATCCTCCCGTTGGTGTGGTCTAGTAGTTAGGAGACGGTGTGCCAGCTCAGGTGTCATCCACGTCACTTGACCATGGTTCAAAATTACGTGGTCCGTCGCCAAAAGCCTTCGTGCAGCTGAACAGTGCGACGTTAATATTCAATCAATTGAAATTCAATTTTTTTTTCCAAATGGGGCTGAGGATTGTTAATTACTATTGCAGAAGTATTACCTTCCCAGGAATTAGGTATCCCTTTTAGTGTGGGGTACCATACAGATGGATCGATTGTTACCCTGTAAGTTTGACGCATTGTTTCCTCCCCAGAAGGAGTCACTTGAGCTCCAAGCAGGAATTTAATTTTACCGAAAGCAACTAAGTCAAACAGGCACTCTAGAAATCTTTTACATGCTACAATCAAATTAGTCAGACTACACGGACGCAGTTGATATTATGTAACATGAAATTCAACCGACAGGGGACGAACCCACAAACAAATGTAAAAGACCAGCGCCCAAACCCAACACACCAGCCTTAGGTGAAGATAGAATGTCTCATGCTCAAGTGAAATTACACTAAATATAATTTGAAAACTTATGTTAAAATTTAAAATTTCACTTTTTTAAAAAGTCATTTCCCAAACAATATCAAAAGAATATGCGTTCAATTTTTTAATCATGAAAAAAAAATTGTTTGTATTATGAAGATTTTTTTAGCCCTCCGTGTACGACGTTATTTTAAAGTACAAATTTAATTAATCGTAACGAACCCAAATTTCCCAAAGTTCATTATAGTATTTATGCATATTCCTTAATTTTCAAAGTAGTGACTCAAAAAAATAATTTTTAAGAATAAAAAAGCGTAAAACATAAAGCGGTAGATATAAGGGGTTAATTTAACAATTACAGGGCAAAACTATAATGGACTAGCAGAAGAATATATTTTGTTATAGAATCGTGAAACAAATTTTAACGAAATTAAAATAATTTAATCCATAAAAGTTAGAAGTATGTTTAGTTAAATAGTGACCATATTCATAAAAAAATATGTTGAACAGTTTAAAAAAAAATAATATAAAAAATAGTTTTTGTTAATTCCCCTAGATCAACAACAAAAATTTTATTTTAGCTAATTTTTTTTAAATGTTCAATTAATATAAATATTATATACATAGGGCAGAATCACCCATTAAGGGGGGTAATTTGTTTTTAATTAGAATTAAAGTATCGTATTGTCCTTTTTTAAATTTTAGTTCACGAATGTTTAACCCGCGATTATTCCGGGGGTTTTCTCTACACCCCAGCAACAAAAAATCCTCCCCGATTTTAAAAAAAAATTTCGAACCACGATTTTTCTGGTTTAATTTCAGGTCATTAAACCTTCGGCGTATGCAATCCCTTTGGAACGGTTGTGTAATGACCTTGAAAAGTTTTTCTGAGGGCTGGAATTCCCCTTGGGGAAGTTGAGCATTTGTATACAGTCTGCCTGAAAGTTTTGGGAAAAAGATTAAAATATTATTTTTCTATATATATACTTTCTACTATCATTATCTCATTAATTATAAAAAATATATTTATTCTGGCATATTTTTATACTGGTTTTATGAAAAAAAATAAAAATTTTGTGTTTTTTAAAAAAAAATTTTTTTTGTTTAGTTTAAATTAATGTTAGCCATTTGTGTGCAATAAATTAAATAATTTTTTTTTTAATACAAAACAATTTTGTAATTTATAAATATGTATCATAATGACTTAATTTTTTTTTTTTTATAATTAAATACACGCGTTAAAAGTTTGGGGGGTTCTCACACCCGCGAGTAACGAAGGTAGAAAACAGGCGCAGTGACCGCGGGGTCCGGAGAAAAAACCTTTCAAGTTTTGACACAAGTCGCCCAAAGTGGCTGTATTTGAATTTTTAAATAATTAATTTTACCAATTTAATTTTATTAATTATAATTTAAAATTTTTGTATTGTCATCCCCAAAAAGATCCTGTATTTTCCAGCTCAATTCAGCGCTTTAAAAAGTATTTTATTAACGATTGAAATTGCACCAAGATAAATAAATAATTAACAAATATAAACAAATAAATATATAGACAGTAAGAGCTAATAGTAGGAATAGAAAAAGAAAAGATGAAAAACTGTATTTTGTGGTTTTAACAATAATGTATATATAACTAGTTATTCCTTCGATGAAACTATACAATCAAAATATACAATAAAGAAAAAGGAGCAATAAATTGAAAATTTGCTTTTTAAATTGTGAAAAACTCTTATTGTTTACCATAATTTCTTACCATGAATGACGAAAGATACGGATATTTTTTCCCTTAACAGAACTTTATTTTTCAATCAATTTATTAAGGATTATTCTGTGGAACCCGTAACTACCAGCGCATTTTCATACTTGTCTATATTACAATGAAATAAAATATAAGTCACCAAGAACGGTGCCTTGAGCAAATGGTGGAAGAGAAAGCGGATTCCAACCCATCTTTCTCAGCCCGTTTGGTTGTAAAATTGAATACTCTTAAAAACTGCTTACCTTGAAAGAAAGGATTTCTTATCTTGTTTGTGTCGAGCATTCTGCGTGGAAGTATCTCATCCTTTCCAAGTTCTTTTTCTTTTTCTTTTCCTTCAATATATTATTACCACAATAATCTTGAGCTTGTCACACATACTAGACCGAGACAAGTAGAAAAAGACGGGAAAAGAAAAACGGGGAAAAAGTGGCTTAAACAACAGAAATCGAAAAAAGGAAAATAATATTTAAACTCGAGGTTTTCATTGGCGGTGCGAAACAAATTCCTAGCAACCAATGTATAGATTTCAAATGCGTTTTCTCCCAGGACTACTATCGTAAGTTTGGAAAAAGATCCTTTGTAGTCTGTAGTTCTGTATATTGAATAAGGGTTTGTATGAAACAAATACAATTCGATACAATACAAGAAATAATAAGCTCGTATGGTAAACTGTATATATAAAACATGTGGTAAAAAGCCACTTTCGACAATATCTATGTTAGAGATGGCTTTATAGCTTATTAGTTTTTGTGACGAATACAGTTTGTGCCTCATGCTCTTCTAACAATCGACGCATTTCTCTGCTTTTTTTAAAGGTTACTGAATGAAAGTCTTTTTTTTCTAGATATAAAATCAGAATTAGAAAGATGAAAATGTGAAAAATAATTAGTTAAGAAGAAAAGAAAGTAAGGAAGTAAGAAATATTATCAAATATAATTGGATACATTACATAATTAATTTCTTACTAAAATCGTGGGAGTATACCTGTCGATTACTTGACTACATATTGTCAATAATATTATTTTTTTTAAAATTATGATTTTAAAAATTTCATTAATTTTCTCTTATAAAAATGGAATTTACTTTACAAAATAGGTAAGTATATCTGTCTATAGAAAACAAAATTTAGATATAGTTTAAAAAATGCAGATTTTATTTAATTTTAAAAAAAAAATATTCTCTATTTTTATATATAAAAATTGGTTTTTATATAAAAACAAAGAAAAAACCATTTTTTTTTTTATTAAAAATTTTAGTTACAATATAATTTTAGTCAGATTTTTAAGGATTGTACCTTTAAAAAAGTAACATAATATTTGAATTGCTATGTTACATGGAATAATATTAGGTCAAATGATTATTAATCTTATAATAATCATTTTGATCTTATCTTCCTTTTGCAGTTAACTTCAATCATCAATGCATTTTTGAAATACATTTTTATTATTAATAAATTGGAAACATTTCAGTCAAAGTGTTTTCTAGTGTGTTTTTAAAATATTACTTTGAATTGTATATTTTCTTCAGATAACATTGTAAATCCAATTTACTTCTCCAATATAAAAAAAAAAAAAAACTTGGTTGTAAGGAACATGAACGATTGATTGTAATAAGTAAATTATTACATATAGTTTATTTTCTTTTCATTCAGATCAAATTAAAATAAACATGAAAATACTTCATTTGCTACAGCTGCTGAAGAGGAAACAAATACATGTAAGCAATATCTAAAAGGTTTCTGCCTATTATTTAATTAATTTACACACATTTTATAAATGCTTTTATTTTTTTAATTGATTCAATACGATTTTGGAATTAACCCATTGGTTAATAAGAATTAATTTCAAAATGTTAAACAAGTGTCAATAAATTATGACATGTTAGATAATACATAATTCTCCTAAATTAAAAAAAAAGCGTCTTCGGATGGTTTTGGGGAGCTATTAATACAAACGAAGCATACATAAACATAAAAATTTAAAAAAACACTCAAATATGGTTTACATTTTGTAATGAATATTAATATAAAACCGATTATTTTTCTTTATCATAAATCATTGCAGGAACCGGATTTCAAACTTACGACTTAACTTGAAAAATTCCAGCCACAAATTCTCGATCTTAAAAGTTGAGGTGCTATGTTTATATTAAAAATATTTTTTTTAAATATATATATCTTATAACTAGAAAATTATTTAAGTTTCCCATTAAAAACAATGGCATATCTCGAAGTAAGATGAACTGTATCAGAATGAATATTAGTAACACTCACTATATATATATTTCTCCATCAAAAGTTGAAATAAATGTGTTTTCAACAATCTTGTTCAATGATTAAAACCATGCTCTTTCTGTTTAAGGTATCCGACTACGTTCAGAAACGCGATTTTGTAAAAGTGCATAAATGGATAATTTTTATGACATTTAATGTCACTTAGATTAGAATACATGTATAAAATTGTTTTAAGGACATTTTGACAAAAAAAAGAATTTTAATACAATTTTTTAGCAAAAAATTAACTTAGAATAATCTTTTTTCAAATTGTCTCCTTTTGTGAAAACTGCTTCTATTATAACAATATATTGCCTTTATATAACTCTAACCTCTTTACAGAGGCTCATCTAGAATTTTTGAATTATATAACTTAGAAGTGGGTTTATTCATATTTTAGGACTACAGAGGGGAGCAATTTTAAGAAAAAAACGCAAATAATTATTTCAATTGATGGTAATTCTGAAAATAATGTGAATTTTTCAAAAATTCTAGTTGAGCCTCTGTAGAGAGGTCTGAGCTATATACAGGCAAAATATTATTATAACAGAAGCATTTTTCACAAAAGGAGAACATTTTGAAAAATTCTGTTAATTTTTTCCCAAAATATTGTATTTAAATAAATTTATTTTTGTCAAAATGTCCTTAAAAGAATTTTATGCATGTATTCGAATCTGAGCGACGCTAAATATCATGAAAATTATCCTCTTATGTGCTTTTTTTTCTAAAACACGGTTCCGAACGTAGTCGGATACCTTAAGGAGATGGTATTTTTCTTAATTTTGTATGTTAATTAGCTGAAAATGGAATCAATTTAGTAAATGATTATTATATTTCACAATTTAAATATATTTCTTAAAAAATTATTATACACTGATTTATTTAAATAAAATTTTTTTAAACTGTTTTTTAAAAGGCTCCTTGCGCATTAGTTCTTAAGGTATGTATATAATTTTTGTTTTATATATTGATGAACTACAACAAAACATATCTGTTCATGGATTTTAAAATCAGAATAAAATTTGATGAAAAAAGAATAAATTTTCTATACTACTTGAAATATTTCATCAATTATCACACATTTAAGGTATTCAGACTAACACAAAATATGATCCGTTAAATAATTTAGAAAACTAATTCACAAATTTGTTAATTGTATAATCTTTTACAAGTTGTGAAAATTTCAAAGATATATGACGTAAATTGAAATGCAAGGACGTAAACTACTTACGTAGCAATGAAAAGAGAAAATTTGCGAATTAAGAAAAACGCATTTTAAACAATTATTTGAATAAAATAAAAAAAATAACAATTCAGTAATTATTAATCAAATTGACAAAATTCTTTGACTGAATTATTCTATGAAATATAAGGAAATTATTATTATAAAAATCAAAATAACATTTTTGACCGAAATTTGACATTATGAAGATCCACCATCTTCTTAAGTTTTATTATAATACTTACAATTTATATAAAACTAAAATTATTAAAAAAATTTTGAAAAAACTCCAACTACTTAATCCTAATTTATAAATGTAAATTATGAAAATTAAATTAAATGATATATATTTTATTTTATTAATTCATTTTTATAAGTTAATTATTTCAGTTCCAGTTTAATTATTTTTATTTATTTTTATAATTTTGATAATTTTTCCATATCTGAAGTTATCTTTATAAACGGATCAATCTTTACTAAAATATATAAAAGTATGTATTTAAATATAAAGTGCGAATTAGGTAAAGAAAATATAGTCAATAAAAAAAGAATTATTATTTAAAGAAAAATAATGTTTTATTAAAGAAAAAAATTTTACTACAAAATGAGATACGGGATGGCTTTCTTTTATTTTCTAAGCATGTTTAAACATATATTTTTACTGAACGTCAAGCATCGTAAATACTGTGCTTCATTTACATAAATTAAACAGAAAGTTCAAATAAAACTTCTATGATCTACGATAGATGGCGCCAGATGTGCTTCTCAGAAAACAACCACGTGTTTTCGAAAAGTAGGTACCGCGACAGAATTATTTTCTAACTGCAAGCAAATAATTTTACCACATGGGGGAGGAAAATTAGAACTAAAAAAAAGAGAGAGAGAGAGAGAAGAAGAAGAAGAAGGGGAGAAGCATGTTGGCCTGCAAATGAGTATTTTTAAAATATATAATGTTTAAAATATAATAATAATAATAATAAGTAAGTAATAAACAATTAATTTGATTCAAATAACAAGACATTATAAAAAAATATATATATTAATTTGACTTAAATTTCATTTGAAAATAATATAGTTTATTACAATCTACAGTACAAGAAGTTATGTTCATAATTTTTTTTTCAGAATCACTTTCATATATTTCATTCCTTTGATTTATGGGCATCAGTAGGGGGCGGGGGTTGGTCAAGGGTCGAAAGTCCACCATTTTGGTATCATGCTCTAGTACGCCGCCTAACATATTCTTTTAATTTTGTTGATATTTGGGAACAAAAACAATACAAAATTAATTATAGAATAAATAATTTGCATTAATTAACAAAATTAAGTATTAATAACAAATGCATAAATAAGTTTTACGTAATATATACATAGGATTATAACCAATTGGAAAAAAAAATCAAGGGCTATGGGGGGTATCCGGACCCCTAGGACACCCCCTTGTGTGAGCCACTGATGGGCATTTATTAGAATAATTAACTCAAGATGTTTTTATAATTCGATTCATCTGGCATCAATATATTTCTCTTTTTAAATATATTAACAGTTGAACTTTATTTTTATTTTTTCCTTTTTAATGAAGCAAAAGACTTAATTTTATTTCCAAATAGGTAACTGAAACTTGAACGAAATTAAAAAATAAAGAATATAACAACAATGCAACAATTATTATATGCAAGGAATATAGTATACTTTTAGTTTATTAATGAAAAGATATATTTAAATAATATATAATATTTCATAAGCAGGAATCTTTTAAAATAATGAATTACCATTTGAAAATTTTTCATTTTTCTTTTTAAGAAGTATTTCCTATTTAATTGGTTTCCATTTATTTCAAGATTTCATAATTTTCCACTTGGATTATTTCTCTCTCTTTTTATAAATATATACAGTTGATGTATGAGAAATACCAACGCATAATTAAAAACAATGTGCAAACAGACGCACTAAGCAGCGAAAAAAAAATAACAATTTTGAAAGCAGCAACGTCTTTTTGCTATTGAATCTACGCCTTTTAAAAATTGTATATATTCTTGTTTATTGCATTAAAAAGATAATAAGGGAATAATCAATTACAATTTATTTTATTTATTTTTATAGAATTCAAACGTTAGTTATTTTTCTTGTAAATAAGTATTTAATTGAATTCCATAATTCAATTTGATACGTTTATTTTTTTGCTCGGCTATCATTATTTTGGTTTATCTGCCTACAAATGTTTTTGTAAAAAAAAAAGGAAAGATTTATTAAAGAAAGATTTTAGCTGCGACATTAAAATTCTGTGTCTGTATTTGGTTTCATTAATAAAAATATAATGTATTATAATTTAGAATAGACGAAAAAAGAAAAAATAATAATGTATTCACCAGAACCATTTCGTCATAAGTAATTCTAATTTTTAAAGAGTTGTAAAAATATGAAATTCTTTTAAATATATTTAAAATTTAACTAAAAAAAAAATCAGTTATGCAATTAAATTTTATTGCAATTTTTTGTGTCATTTTTTTAAGAAAATAATTTAATTTACAAGTTGTTTTTCTTTATTTAAACTCCATTTTACTTTTTGCAAATTAATTTATTTTGGATTATATCATATATTCACGAAAAAGTAAAAAAAAAAAAAAATATTTCACTGAATTATATTATTGTATGGAAAATTTATTTTAAAATAATTGCCGTAAACAAGAAAACGGTGAAATTTTTGAAATATTTACCCAAGTTTCAGAAACAAAATAAAACACGGAGTATAGATATGTTATTTTTTATAGAACCATTGTTAACTATTTAAAATTAATAATTGGTTTACTTAATATTTCTTAGAACTGAAAACTAATTATTTTAAATATGTTTTTAATGAAATTTGATTTAGACCTCTTCAAGAATTATTATTTTCAGTTCTCTTAATTTTAAGCCCGTGTTTTTGCCACCCAGCATCTTTTACACGCATACATTTCTATGCAATAAATGATTGTCACGACGACCTGCATCTATCCTTAAAGTTTGTACCATGGGTTTGGGCCCATCCTATATACACACTCATATATATACACACATATATAACCATACATATATATATATATATATATATATATATATATATATATATATACACATACACACACATATATATACGTGTGTATGTGCGCGCGCACGCGCATGAAAGCAACAATTTTTTACATATATTATTTAAAAGACCACTTGCTTTTTATTTACTGATCAGTAAAAAAAAATGAACATGATTTAATTATTTTTATATGTATATTTTATATGATCCCTGTTATTTGTTATATGTATTTTGTATTACTCATTCTCTTAAATATGATTTCAGAGTAATTCTCCAAGTCTACACTCATTAGGTTTTATGAATCTTTATTTGTCTTTGATACGAATAATATTTAGAAAATTTTCAAACATACAGAAATTAATATTTCATTTTGGGGCATAGAGAGAAACGAGATATTTAGATTTCAAAGTCGCGTAGCAACAAATCGGCTTTTCTAGAAATAAAGCTCTTCAGTAATCAATTTTCAACATTTCCACAGAAATTGAAAATGCATGTTTTGATTGCTCTTCAGCATTTAATTAAATCGTCTGGTTTCAAGTAAAGATTCTCTCTGATTCAAATTGCTTAGATATTGTTGAATTTATTAAAGTATGTGTTTTAAGTGAGATAATTAATTATTTAATGATTCAATACCTTATTACAGTTAAATATTATGAACAATTTAATATTTTTGATTTTCATTCGAATAATTAATGACACAAATGTTAGATAAATTTAAATGACTCTGTAGTTATTTCTTTATGTGCTGATGATGAATGATGTTATTTGAAATTATTTTGAGATTCATATGTAATAATTAATTTGCTGATTTTAAAATGATTAATAAAAAACAACATGTATTGAAATTTGATCCCCAAATCTGACCTGCACTTATTTAGCGAGATTAATATGCATTTCATTATTTAAACTCAGGTTAGACGCAAAAATTTAATTTCATTTTTCACTTAATTGATTCGTTGAATTGAAACTTTGTATTAGTTTTAAATTATGAATAAAACTACTATCAACTATAACTACTGAAATTCTAATAGTATTATTTATAAAATTCGATGCATGTTAAATACATTCATCTCAAAATACTCTTTTGGGCATTGTTTAATTCGATTTACAGAGTGATGCTTACGCAGTAGTTGATCTTACCATATAGTAGCTGAACAAAGTGTAGACTAGTGGTTGAGTGGTAGCGTACCAGGATTCCACGCCACAGATCCGGAGTTCAAATACCGGTTTAGGCAAGGTTGACTCAGCCCTTCATCTCTTCATTGGGTGAATGAGTACCAAACTTGTTTGGGAACTTAACACTGGGGTTTCACGTCAGACTGATAACCTGACCAGAACATTTGCTCATGCACCTCAAGGCCCGAGGTCATGTATACTTAGTTGGGTACAGTAGGCCTTGGCCCGCATGGGCTGTCGCGCTGCTGAGTTGATTTAATTTGTTAGAAAAGTAATATTTTTATAATTGAGTTTCAAACAAGGAGAAAAAAAATATATTGGTTTCTATTTAAGTGTTTATATTTAACGTGTCTCTTAGTAAAGTTAAGGGGACATGTGGTACGATTTACGCAAAAATTTTTAATTTAAGGATTTTAATTTTTTTTTTTTTAGTTGCCTCCTATGTATGTATACTATGTTAAACATATTTCGTGCTCAAAATGTCATAAAAAGCTAGCCATGTAATGTATTAAGGAAAAAACTTGAAATTTTTTAAGTGATTTTAAAATGTTACTCCTCCTACAAAAATTGATGTGCACGCATGAAATTTGATTTACAAGTACGTCAAACTATGTATAAAAAAAGTTGGTATGGGGTTTGCGTTAAAGTGATTGGTATTCTTACAAAACTCCTTTTTATGAATGTTTATTGAAAATTCCTTAAAAAATGTCTAAATTCTGAGTTTAATTATTTTTTAAAAATTAAATATTGCTTTTATTCAAAAATGCATACCAACTTTTGTTACATGTACTATTGGGAATAGGTAAAAAAAAATTCAAAGCATTAGGCGCAATAGAGAAAAAGCCTTAGCATTTTAAATGAAGACAAAATAGTTATTTTATGTTTCTGAGATACGGCAGTTTTTAAAGTTTTGGTTTGACATTGGGATGTTAATAAAAACGAACGTAAAATCTATCATAATTCTGCGTTTTTTAAGTTTAGAGCTTTCAAATTTTGTGAGGTTATAGAAAAGTATATAAAGAAAAATGTAGGCTAAAAAAATTAAATTTGATCTTTTGAACGATTTTGGTCAATTGAATCGTACTGTGTCCCCTTAAAGTTTTTATCCATTTTTAGAGAATTTTATCACTGTAATACTTCACAACCGAGCTTTTAGAACCAATACCGCAGTAAATAGCGACAAATTACATTTTCCGGTTTCTGAAATAACGAATTCCAAGCTGAAAGTAATCGACTTTGTTATGAATTATCTAGCGCCATGATTAAAACTTTTTGTCTCATTTCAAAAGCAAACCAACATACTTGTATTTCAATATCCATGACACATTAGTTAAAAACGTAGAATTTATGGAGAGTTTTCGGAAATGTTAACATAAATCTAAATAATCTCTTTTGCATTTGAATGCATTCTTCAGAGAAAAACTCTTATAGTATGGTACTTTGCCCGTTAAAGTATAATAATTTCTTTGAAGACATAAAGCTCTTTAATATCCTTGAATAATTTTGAAAATTAGAACCAAATAAATACGTTTTCTCCCTTCTTACTCCATTTTTCATTGCAAAATTAACAGGAGATTACTCGGTGATTTTTAAAAAGCTTTATGCTTTTGATAGCATCTTTAATTTAGGAAACATAAACTTTCCTTTCGGTTAAAAAATGTTAATTGCTGCTTTTTATCCTGTCCAAAACACCGTGCTCATTTTTTAAAGATATTTGTTTTTTCCCCCTTTATTTGGAATTATTTTTATTTATCATTATTCAGACTGTAGCGCAACACTTGCATTCAACTCCTTTAATCTCTGGTTTCAATAATTGTTCTGATTATTGCATACACATTTTTAACCTTCCAAGTATTTCGTAATATATATATATATATATATATATATATATATTTTAATTTGAGAAATATTAATACTTACTTCAAAATGTATTTACTTAACTACACTGGTCAAGAAAAATCCACTCTTTCTGTATGCAACAAGAAAACTGTTAACTAATAAAATTTAGAACAAGGTTGAGGATGATAGATTTTTTATTAAATATTTTCCAATACGAATAGTTTTATTGTAATAAAGGTTTTATATATATACATTTTTTTAAATTAAAATACTGTTTTTATGAACTAAGTTAAGGTATCTGACCACGTTCGGAACCGCGACTTGGAGGAAGTGTATAAATGAATAATATTTATGATATTTAGTGTCATTAAGATTAGAAAATGTGTATAAAATTGTTTTAAGAATAGTATTACAATAAAAAATTATTTAAGTAAAATATTTTGACAAAAAATGAACATAAAATGACCAATTATCAAAATATTCTCCTTTTGTGAAAAAGGCTTTTATTACAATAAAATTTTGCCTGTACATAGCTCAGACCTCTGTACAGAGGCTCAACAAGAATTTTTGAAATATATAACTTAGAAGTGGTTTTATCCGTGTTTTACGACAACAGAGGGGAGAAATTTAAAAGAAAACAAAACCGGCGATAATTATTTCAATTGGTTGTAACTCTAAAAATAATGTAAATTTTTAAAAATAATCCTAGTTCAGACTCTCTGGAGAAGTCTTTACTTTATATAAGTATATATAAAATATTATTTTAGAAGCATTTTTTATGAAAGGAGAACATTTTGAAAAAAGGTTATTCTAAGTTAATTTTTTGCCAAAATATTGTATTTAAATACTTTTTTTTTCTAAAAATGTATTTAAAACAATTTTATACATGTATTCTAATCTAAGTGACACTAAATATCATAAAAATTATATATTTATTCACTTTTTTAAAATCACGGCTTCGAACGTAGTCGGATACCCTAACTCACATATGCTATTTTAGTGTTACATATGCGTGTGTCTTATTGATTCCTACCGTACTTTTCTTCAAGCACGTCTCGTCGTAACGTCCTTCAATAATCTGCTAGCAAACTTAGGCTCCATTTGCCCTGAAATTATATTCTATTGTAGAAATGTTCTGGTGGAATCTTTGACGATACTCATGGCTTACGGGGACTAAAGTTTTACAAAAAAATGGGTCAAATCAGAGGGTAGGAAGTGTATTTTTAAGGAAGTGACAACCCAAAGCCTAATATGTAATTAGAAGCTTCTCGACAATATTTTTGTAGTAATTCAATCGATGATTTCTGAGAAAATTTGTAGTCACTTTCATTTAAAGTTTCCAAGCAGATTTTTTATTTAAACGTTTCATTTTTTATCAATCTTCTGATTTGAGAGCCTTCACATATGCCCTAGTTAACAGTCTCTTCACTAATTTTGGGAAATGTTTCCTTTTAGTATAATAATGCATCCTCATCCCGATTCATTGCTTTCACAAAGAACGAGTTTTGTATGAGAATGTGGCAAAAATATGTTATCGAGTTACACTAATATCATTTGTCATGCTAAAGTTTCTTGTTGGGATAAGTTTTTCTTAACGTAATGATTATTTTGGGTTCATCCTATCCCATCCACAAAAGAACAACATAGTTCAGTATATTCAAGCTATAATCCTAAAAGAAGGACAATAACTTTTAGATCTCGAACAAATTTTCATTTTTGTTTGTCATATTCAATTTTATCCAAGATAAATCCCATGGTTTCATAGGTATCTCCATGTATTATTTTTACGAGTATATATAGCTTTTACACAAAAACTAGACCTGATTAAAACAAAATAAATATGGTGTTAAAATGAAGATTGGTGAGTACTTCATGTTTTGTAATTACTTTTTTCTTGTTGAAAAAATTAAAACATTTGACTTCAGTTATTCTTTGAGTTGAACATTTAAAAACTCATTTTTATATACTTATATGAAGAATTAAAATACTCCTTCTGTTTTTGTAAATAATTTTTAGAACACACTATATGCTAACAATATCAAACATTTTTTTTTAAACAAAACATTTTACCTATTGATTTTGCAATAACTCTATTAACTATTTCTTTCAAAGAATCAAGTATATACGTTTTTTGCAAATAATTATACGAAACAGAATAATAAAATAATCTATCTTTTTGTGACTTTCAAACAGTATTTCGCTTATATTAACATAAGTCATATTTATAATATTTTTGAAATATGGCACCAAATAAATTTATTACATTGTCAGCGAATGTTCCAAGAAATGCTCAATGGTTGAAAATCACCTGATATTTAATGCAACTATTTAACTCTCTCTATAGTCTTTCTTTTAAACTTTATCTTAACATAAGTATATCTACAGATATATTATTTGTGTCCTATGATGTATTGCGTTGTAAAAGAAAAATCAGAGTGTTTATCATAGCTATAACTTAGCTGTAAAGACAATTGTTATGCTTCACTTTTCAAAAATGAAATATTCTTGAAATATCATACTTTATTATATTTTCCTCCTTTCTTCACATATTGCAGCCTTCATATGCATATTTAAAGTTTAGAGATGTTTTAATAACATTAATTCATTCAATTTGCTTTGAGTTCACAAGTTTTCAACTACAATTTTTTATATTTTAAAATAGTATTCATAAATCAAAGCAAAAATAAGTAAAATTCATGTAACTATTCAATGGAATTTTGAAAAACAAATCCTTAAAAATGTCTTGGGAATAAAATTAGATTACACCAAGTTTATTTTTGTAATAATATATATATATATATATATATATATATAAAGCATTTTTTTTCTAAATAAAAAATAATTAAAAAACAAATTCTTATAAAATATATTGATTATTAGACCAATATTAATGTTTTGTTATAAAACTATGTACACAAGTTTTAGTTTCTCAAAAGCTAAGAAGAAATTGATAGTCGACGACTTATTATTTAGTAAAATCAGTTTTATGGATTCTTGCTGTCAGCTAAAATTCAGCGGCTAATATCAGCTAGAATTTCAAGCAACCTCTTCGTATGCATTAAAATATGGACGTGTCGAGCAAATACTGTTGCTTCTTTCGAATATGCCCTTTTCTATTTTTTATATTCTGACTGTCATCCTATTTCTGTCATATTTGAGGATGTTTTTGTAATGTACTTTAATTTAAAATCAATTCGCATTACCCACAACTTAAAATTTACCAGGAAAATCTAATCTTATATAAACACAGATATTTAAGTATTATATATTATTTTGTGAATCGATATTTTTATTTCTATGTGCATACAAATGTTTTTCTTTTTGTATCCACGTTCATTGGGTTTATATAAATTATAGTTTTATATATTGATAAAACTATGCATATATACACACACATTTTTTTTTTAAAAAAAAATAAGATCACTCAAGGAATTTTACTCTTTGTGAAAATATTAATTTTTTATTTACCTAATGAAGCTAAACACATTGGTTGTAAGGAGTTGATAAGAGTTGAATATCCAGCTCTATTTTATTATAAGTAGCCGCTATTCATCGCGGCTAAGGGCTAGAATTCTTACGCTTGTCGTTAGCCTTTGCTTTGAGCACCATGCAGGTGACAGTACGAGTTTTCTCGGTTCTACCCAATTGAGAGAGAGAAAGTCATGGGTGTGGCGCGGGGCCTCCCACCTCTCTTCCCCTTCCACCAACCATACGAGAAGACTTGTAGCTTCAACGGTTATTTTGAATATCCCATGCCGCAAAGGCACTATACAGTTACAAACATCCATGTCTTCTCCAGGATTCGAACACGGTTCCTACGGCAACGCAGTCAGCGTAGCTAACCACTACACCGGTTTGGCAACTTAGGACAATATTATTAGAATAATGGAGTATTATGCGTTTCTTTTTTACGTTGTTTTCGCGGTATGTACGACAGCGTGGACTTAACGCGGAACACATTTTCGTACAGAAGAAATACCTCAATTTTTTTTTATAACAATTTGTGACATTGTAACTTATGCATTTATTTATAATACAGTGTTTTTAAAATTTCGAAATATTTCATAAATAATCAGTTTTTCCTCTTAACAAGTAAAGGGTTAGCTTATTTAGCATTACCGTATAGGAGAAAAAATACGAAACACATTTTATAAAAGAAAAAATGTGTCAACTCAGATAAAAATGAGTAGTATGATAAAATTAATGATTCTCTACAGGATAGTGAAGGCAAAATATAATATTAAAGTTTGAGTACTTTCATATCTGAAAATTTATTCCAAATTTGGGTCCTACTCTTTAACATTGACCGAAGACAGCCTTAAGAAACATTTTGTCAATTCAAAGAGAGAATGGGGAATAAAAATTTAAAAAAATCCACATGAAATATAATAATTATAATTTTACCTTCTCAGGTAATTTTGAAGCACAAAACTGTATTCGCTTGCCTTAAAATGCATTAAACTTATAAAATAAAGAAAAAAAATTACTTTAATTTTTTGCTTAATAGCATTAAAAAATCTAGTATGTGAAAACTGTTTACATTGTTTATTCTAAAAACAATGGTGGGACATTTAAAAAGGAAAGCCGATGTAATTTTCTTGACATTAGTTTATTTTACTTGATTGAATGGTCCTAAATACACTCTAAAAAGAAACTGTGGTATTTAGGTTTACCAGATTTCCGAAGAAAAAAAAAATCCGAAAATCTGATTCGCTTTGCTTACAAAAAACCAGCTTAATGAAGCTTGGATTTCATCGTTGTGTTTCTTTTCCATTCTAAATATTGAGGTAATTTACGAAATCTCCAAATGCAGGTTAAAAGAAGAAATTAGTAAACGAAATCAGAATAGAATCAAAGAAACCTTCTTACATAATTATCTTCTCCGTAATAAATCGTTGAAAAATAAACATTTTCATCCCCTTCATTAATTTACCAGTCAATTTATTTGTGCCTTAAAGTATTTCTTTTAAATAAAACCACTCCTCCACTCAAACCTTAACTTATATGAAACAGTTTCAAGTACATCATCTTAAAGTTTTAAATATTGTAAATTTTAAGAGCAGATCAACCTTTAATTCTTCTTTGAGACATTTTACTTAAGAGAAAAGAGGTATTCCTCCCATAATAAATTCAATGAAACTTCTCTTCCATAAACCTACCATGTTTCCAAATCTAATGATTTATTTACACTCTGGCCTTCATTGTTCTATGCAAATATCAATTGAAGGAAAAGATCCCTATTCTAATGAATGCAACAATGTGCTGAAAGAGGGAATGGAAAGTTTCTGTTTATATACTTTCAAAGAGGAGTTTGATAACAGTGTAAACACTGAGAATCAGAAACTCATCAAAGGCTGATTTCTTTTTCCCCGCGCAACTTTGAATGTAAATTTAAAGGACAGACTAATTTCTTCGAAAGATCCAATTTACGGAAGGTTTGCTTAGTTGTCTTCAGAAACACGAAGCATTTTTAGAAAATAGAGAAGATTGGAGAAAGGGGTTTTCTAGAAGGGGTGTAATGCAATTTGGTAGTCCCGAGTACTCGTCTAGAGCAATCAAAAGTTTGTGGCACTCTAAAGTTAATTTAACTTGCATTTTATCCAAAATATACGTATTTAAGACATAATTGGTATTGGTCGAGCATGCGCGAATGCAACATGTTTTCAAAAATGGGTAAATTAATATTCGAGAGATGAACGCTAAGAGTAGTGAATAGAAGAAATGTTCTCTGAATAAATTAATGGTTTAAAAATTGTGCAACGGTAACAAATATATCTGTACTGTATTTTTTATTATTGCTTTAAAAATAATATGATTAGAAATATTAGTATTGTACTAATAATTTATAGGAGGCAATATATATGTATATATATATATATATATATATATATATATATATATATATATATATGTACATTAGTAACGTTTTTTTCTCGCTGCGTAATGCATTTTACAATCAACGTAATTTACGTTAAGCTTACTTTCAAAAATAAATACACATGTGTAAGTGATTTTGGTTGATCATTTTTGATAGGTAAAAATCAATTATATGCAAAAGTACTGGGAGCTCTTTTAAAACAGCAGTTAAATGTTCTTTTGTTAAATGTTTCACGTTTATTCAATTTTTTCTACGTAAAATATATTTATTTTTGCCTTTACACCTGACATATCGACAACTTTGGGGACTGAAGTCTGGGCATACTCCTCCACCCCATATCTTGATCTGAAGGGGCTTTGCGATGTGTACTTGGTTTGGGGGGTTGAGAAGGTGTGACCACTACGAGAAGGAACCAATGGTGAGATTTTTGCCTTGATGCTACTGAAATTTCTATTATGCCAAATGTTTCTTGTTTTTTATCTATGAAAGGCATTGCTTAGAAATATTCAAAGATCTATAGCGTTGAGAAATTCAATAAGTTTTTAAAATTTAAAATATAAGAAAATGTAATAAATTTTGCATTAAAAAACAAATTTCTGCTAGTATTTTTGCGGTGGGATGGTTGTTATTTTAGAGATGGAAAATTACATTTTAATTAGTTTTTGAGTAAATCTTAAAGTATTACTTTTTTGAATCGAAATATTCACAGATTACTCAAGGAAATAGAACGCCTGAGATATATATTCAATTAGAAGTAAGAAAATAGTTGAAAGAATTTTAAATGTATGTCATTTTCTTCAGTTTTTGAAAAAGAAATAATGTTTCAAGGTGTTGAATATTCACATTACCGAAAGGAAAACCCATAATTTAAATATGTATAAAACAGAAATACATCTTCTAAATTTTTAAAAAGTGACTGACAATGTTTGGAGCCATGATTTAGAAAACAATGCATCTCTCTCAATAAATTGTTTTTAATATTTAGGGTCAGTTGAATAACGATATGCAATAAAAAATGTTTTAAGAATACAAGAAAAAAAAATATTTCACTGCAATTGTTTGATAAAAAATAAAGAAAAAATGACATATTTTCAAGATATTAGTCTTTTATGAATAACCCCTCTAAAATATTAATATTTTGTCGATATATAGCTAGGACTTATTTACAAAGTCTAAACAAAAGTTTTTGAAAAAATCGCGTTATTTTTCTGGTTACGATAAACCGAAATAGAGACCACTGTTTTTTGTTAAAGTTTATTTTCTTTGATGCATTAAAATGAAAATAATTATATTTTTAAATTATATATTTAAAACAAAATCTAGTTTAGGTTCTATACAGAAGCCTAAGCTATATATACACCATCGAGCAAAAACATTATGAACCCCCACAATCCCATTTTTCAGTGAACTTGTCTGAATGATGTTGAAGCCTCGTTATTAAGAAATATTGTTTTGCAAAAATGCTGCTGGAGAAAGTAAGCGAAATTGGAGCATGACGGTGGGTCTTTAGACAGACCAATGCGTTGCAGGTCCAAGTACGAATGTTTCGAAACACACATCTGAGCGGACACTGTTGAATATGCAATTGCACAGCAAACGTCCCACTCGTGGTCCTCGGTTGACCAAGCGTTATATTGAACTGCACTTACAGTGGATACGGGAACATCGAAAATGGATCATAGAAAAATGAAAGAGAGTTTTCTGTTTGAATGAATCATGATTTCTAATTTATGACGTCGATGATTTTTTCAGAGTGCACCGTCTTCCACGAACAGTTACTTTCTCTACGTGTAATGTTCTTCCAGCAATGTCCTATAGTATGGGAGAGTCAGAAAGAAGATATGAACTATATTCCAAATACCTTCTATTTGTTTATAACTCTGAACAACAACACAAATTCTATAAACCAAGTTAAGAAATACACCAATTACTAAATATGGAGAGCAATATCGATGTAAACGAGATACTAGAAGAATTAAAACATTGGATCACTTACGTCCAGGCAACACACCATCTAATTCCAAGCAACCTAATCCAATTTAATCTTTAATTGACCAAATGGTTAATGTCAATATTAGAGAAATAAGCTACAAAGTACTCATGCCTCACTTCACGTTAAATCAATAACTGGTATCGTTTAGTATTATAACCTCTTTCTCTAACTCGAAAGTCTAATTTTTATATACAAGTCTTAATTTACATAATCATATCTTCTTCGGAGGAGGAAGGTTTATAACAGAATACTTTTTAAAGACCCAATATATATATTCCTGAAGAGGATTATTATTAGAAAGAACGCGGTTAGACCCGTTAGACATGTGCACAGGCTTGAAGTGGCGATATTACGCTTCGAAGAACGTTCCCATGGGTTATTGTGTTACATTTCGTTTTAGTGGAAGGGGCAGTGAAAGTTGCAGACTGTCTGAGCATAATTGAGGATCAGTTGTAGTCTTACAGGGCATCTGTTTACTCAACTGGAAATGGAATCTTACAGCCAGACAACACCCCATGTCAAAATTCTAGAATGACATTAAAATGGTTCGAAGAGCATAAACATGAATTGCAATTAATGTCCTGGACACCTATAACTCAATGGATCCTTATCTGATAGAGCCCATTTGGGTTTTCACAGAAATGGAATTCAGAAATTAAACATCATGTTGGAATATATCGACTTTATGTAACCACTTCTGAGACAATTGCTGCAACCTGTCTCCAGTCATCTACCAAAAACTTGTGACATCCAAGCCAAGGCGAGTTGCAGTTGTTTTGCAGGCAGAAATGGTTAAGCGTGTTATCGAGTAGGTGTTCATAATATTTTGGTACGTCGGTGTATATACATGTATTAAAAATATTATTATTATAGAAATGTATTTTTTTTTTTTAAAAGGAAAATATTTTAGAAATCTGTGCTTATTTCTTCATGTTTGTCAAAACATTGTTAGTAAATAGTTTTATTGTAACAGTATGCTTTATATAAAAAATTGTATACGTATGTTCTAATTCAAATGACACAAAATGTAAAAAAAAAAAAAATAATTCATATAATTTACAAAATCACGGTTCCTAACATATTCAATCACCTTAATGAAATTAATTTATATTAATCAATCAATTTTCAACTGTATCAATTTTCAACTAAATAAGTAATTCTACGAGGAAAAATGTATCAAAAATATTTCAAATGTGGAAAAAAGAAAAAAAAAAAATATTATTTTAAATCATATTTTAAACTCATTTATATATTTTTCAGTTCAAATTAATTACATAAAAATATGTTTAGATTATGTCCTTACTATATCCATTTATCGCTGTAAAGTATCAATAGAATATCAGATCACGTGCGCAAAAATAAATCTTCGACATAAAACGGTGCATCTATTCCATACTAAAAATTTTTACATAAAATGATCAATTTGGCCGTATGCATTAAATTACTTTGATCATATATCACGAGATTGCATTACAGCAACATTATGCGGAAGTCCGCACACTCTATAATTATAGCTGAACCTCCTTTGAGAAGATCGTAAACATTCCAATTCAAGGAAATTAGTCAATTGCATAAACACAAATCTTTGCTTCAAATTCCAAGACATTAAAAGATAAAGTAGACGTCGAATGAAGTTAACAAGTCCCTTAGAGAGAAATAGAGAGAGATAAAAGTAGAACCGATTGAATTCTTTTAACGAAATCAAACAAAACGTATTCCTCTCGGTACTGTCATTCAAAAGTTCTTTCTCATCTGCTTTTCATTTCTTTCTTTGAGCTTTTCGCCCTGTGAGACGCATTTGCCGTAAATCAGTGTGTTGTCTTCAATCGATTATTTCCCGGTCGTTCATTGTAAGCCGATTTCGACAAACCTAAATCTCTTAGCGGGACTGACAGTGAGTTAATCACGAGAATCGATTTACAGAGGATTCTTTTGTCTTTGGAGTTCCTCTTTCAAAAGCTTTAGGATTACGCTGGGAGAATCTGTCTGGAAAGATTAGAATTCTTCCGCCGTAAATACAAAATACCCAGTTTAAAAGACAATTTTTCCTCCCCATCCCATTTTTTTCGGGATTACTCATATATTTTTAATGCATTTCCATTTCTGAGAGATTTAAAGGAAGATATGAGATGGAAAAGAGAAAACAAGATCTATTTCCCAATGATACCGAAAATCTAAACAACAGCAATGGTTAAGCTAACATTCGGAAACTAGAAATTATTTACTGCTTTTGTTATTTTATCATCTTGCTCGTCTCTCTTATTGCTTGCTTATCAATCTTCAGAGAATGTATGGCATTTCAACAATTCTGAAATTTGGCATAAATTCACATGAAAAAGTAATTACTTCATTCTAACTAATGCATGTCTGGGGAATGTGATGTATTACAACATTAAATAAAGCAGATAAGATTATTATGGAAATTTTTAAGCAAATATTTAAAAATATTTCAGCTAATTAAGTATTTTAAAAACATGTCACTTTGAAGCATGTTTTATTATAATTAATTCAGTAATTAAAATTTTCGGTAAATATTTCAATCAAATCACAGGATGGTGTAGTACTATATATATGTATTTCTGAATGTGCAATCCAGTAATTATATCACACATACTACTTTAAAGGCAAAAGTTTTTGACTGTAATTAAAGTCATGGTATTTTCTTTATTTATTATATTAAATGTTCATCAGAAGTAAAACTTCTTTTTCTAAACAATCTATTTCTGATTATAAAGAATAAAAAGAAAACTTCTTTTTTTTCAGTATATATCATTTAATAATATATTGTAAGACAGAAGAAAATGGAAAGTAGATAGTAATACGAGTTTATTAGTTTGAAACATAGTATATGTACAATAGGTTACCAAATAGAAAATATTAAACATAAACAATATAAGTCAAATATTACCAACCTGTGGCCATGAAGGCACATATCACTTTCAGCGTCTTAATGGCTCAAGTTTAACACTAGATTAGCATCATACTGTTTATATCAGTATGGATGTGGGGTGACACCGCTATTTATTGGTACAGTAGGGAAAAAAAATCTGTTACAATAGTGCTTCTGAAACTTTCAATATTTGGGGCCCAATTTTCAGTCGTAATGTTCATCGCACCCCCCTCATACTACAACTATTTATTCAATGCAATAATAAAGTACTTCGACGTTAAAGCTACAATGCGGTTTTAAGGTATCCGACTACGTTCGGAACCGTGATTTTGCAAAAGCGTATAAATGGATAATATTTATGATATTTAATGTCACTTAGATTAGAAAAAAGTATATAAAATTGTTTTAAGAATAGTATTACAATCAAAAAATATTTAAGTACAATATTTTGACAAAAATTGAACATAGAATGACCCATTTTCAAAATATTCTCCTTTTGTGAAAAATGCTTCTATTATAATAATATTTTGCCTGTCTATAGCTCAAACCTCTGTACAGAGGCTCAACTAGAATTTTTGAAATATATAACTAAGAAGTGGGTTTATCCATATTTTACGACTACAGAGGGAAGAAATTTTAAGAAAATAACGCCGATAATTATATTTCAATAAGCTGTAACTCTGAAAATAATGTTAATTTTTCAAAAATCCAAATTTAGCCTTTGTACAGAAGTATATAGAAGAAGCATGTTATAATAGAAGCATGTTTTACAAAAGGAGAACATTTTGAAAAAAGGTTATTCTAAGTTAATTTTTTGCCAAATTATTGTATTTAAATAATTTTTTTTGTCAAAATGTCCTTGAAACTGTTTTATACATGTATTCTAATCTAAGTGACACTAAATATCATGAAAATTATCCATCCATGAGGTTATTTAAAATCACGGTTCCGAACGTAGTCGGTTACCTTAATTATGAATTCTACACAAATTATCACTTTAAGTATTATATATTGTATATACTTTTGTATCTGACAACCCCATGGAAGTCCCTAATAATTACAATTTTTTTTTTTAACTTAGTATTGATAAATTAATTATCAATTACTTTTTATCTCGTAGAAATACATTTATAAATATCTTATATCAATGCGTATATGTATTTTATTTTTTATTATGTCAGGAATGTATTTTGTTTTGCTCCTTTCCAGTAAATTAATAAGTATTTTAAATCATTTATTTTCGACTTTTTGATACATTCACCCTCCACGTAGGATTATGTGGCTTCACTAAAGGGGTGCGCCTCACAGTTTGAGAAACGCTATGTTACAACTATTGATTTTTGTATACGTGTTAATAATTAATGTCATACATTAGGTATCCACATGAAAAAGGTACACTAAAAATTCATATTTAATAATTTCCAAGCTTTGGTATCAATTTATAATTAGAAAAAGTTCAACATTATTTATTGAACTTTTTTTGTGTTTTATCACACATATTTTAATCTACTCTGCTGTCCACAAAAAATGCAACACCTGGAAGGACTAGAGATATCACATTAAAAGTTTTTGCGCAGATAACATGTTTTACAAATACCTAACGATTAAAATTAAAGCCTCTCGTGACGTGTGGATGATGACGAATTCAGAAGTTAGTGTAGCCGTAAAAGTTGTCTAAAACCGCTCTCACACGCCTCGGCATAGAATCAAAGAGGCTTTGGATGCATTCTTTGAGTACAGCAGTCCATACGGCTTCCGTGTAGTACCAAAGTTGATCTAGTGTAGCAGCGGGTGGTGTATCCCGGGCCCATCGTTGTGCTAGTCATAACCACACGTTTTCGATTGGCCAATGAAGCAGGCCTATGAAGCAATTCAATCAGATGGATAGGAAAAAACTCTTGAACATTGCATGTCATGTGTAACCGCGCATTATCCCATATGAATATGGACGATGGCATACGCTAAATGAATGGGAAGACGACGGGCACCAACATCTCAGATGTGTAGCGATGGCTGTTCAGTGTGCCAGCAACGCATACTATAAAAATTGCAGCAGTGAAATCGAAAACCACCGCAAAACATGATAACGAGTGCACCACCAATGTAGTGATGCATAACACAACGGTTCGAGAGCCTCTCTCCACGGTGTCTCCAAACTGATGTGCGACCATCCTGATGTTGCAGGCTGAAGTAGGATTAGTCATTAAACACAATGCCGCTTCATTCCGATGACCATGTTCTCCGCTCATCGCATCATTGGTTGCTCAAACGTCTTTTGTTTCCAGTCAAGTGTAAACGGAGCAATGAAAGCCTTCCAGACATTCCACTCTGCTTAAACGGCGTTGAATGGTACTAACGGACACAGGATGATGCTTAACAGAGTGAATCTGTTTTGATATGGTTCGTGACTAGGTTGATTGATCCATCACTGCCTAGCACACAATCCGCCTGTAAGCACGTACAGTACTGCAACGAGGTGGTGCTATTGGCCTCGTCACTGCATCGTTGCCTTCTGCAACCTGAGATGACAGATCTGCAATACAATCGCTTTGTTTCGTCTAACACGTTGACCGATTTTTCTGAAGAATAATCCACAATCCTTATAGGGTAGTATTCTTCCTCGGTCGAATTCAGAAACTTAGTCAAACGACGCTCGATGTCTTCCGCAAGGTATGGGTTTTTTGCTCAGAAAAAACACGCACGAAGACACAATTGCCGCACTTCATATCGTTAATCTGTTCTTCTCTTATATAGCTTTTGCATGGGGCACTGCGGTCACCCGGGATGTGCGTCTGCGCTATAATGCTAAAGATTTGCATATTTCATTGGCGCAAACACATGATGTAAATATCACTTTTTGCATGCATTTTGCGGAAATTTGCATTTTGAGTGGCCAGAAGTGTAGTTATAATTATTTTGGCAACTTATTACTTAGATTTCAGGTAGTGCCTATGCAAGGGAATTTTAATGGTGTCATCCCTTCCTGATGAAGACAATTTAAGTAGTTAAAATATAAGTAACTGACCTTTTCGTTTGGCCCTCTTACTATAATTTAAAACATTTTTGTTTTTACAGACTTGATTGTTGTTTGTAAAGTTATCTTTTGATTTTATGTTGTAGTTCCGTTAGTCTTTTAAAATGTTATGTGGTTTTGTTTTATTTGTTAATAAAATAATGGGAGATTTAGTTATGCTTGTTAAGAATTGAGAAAAACGGAACTTTGGATAAAGAAAACTATTACGTGTGTGTCAGGTGCAAATAATGAAAAAGTATTACATAAAGCGATGTATGTTATAAGCCACAAGGCTGAAATTATGTTGGTCTGTAATTAATTGTTTTGTAATCTGTAGTTCTGTAAAAAATTGCTTTTGAACATATACGTTGATTTTTAGAATTATCAACAAATTAGAATAAATTATAATATTAGAAAAAATAATAATAATTTATTATAAAAAATTAGAATAATAACACTGCGAAACGTTTGTTTTTATGTAATGATGGATATGATATTATTTAAAAAAATGATAGTTTCTTTTTATACATTCACCTAATCATTTTTTAAAGGACTTCTTATATCTTACGAAAAAAATTCACCCGTAACCTCAAATTTACTGATTCGACACAGAATCTAGTACCTTCACTATACAAAACAGACGTAGCAATAGAGATGGATTTATAGAACATTTTGAAGAGAATTATATTGTAATATTTTTAAAGCTATAGAGAGAGATATCTTTAGAAGAAAAAATATTATATTATTTCTGAATTATACATTATAAAATGAAGTAAATCTCATTATAATAAACCAGAATTATCAAACAGTGCATTGTTTTAATCATGATTCCTCTAATTAATGTCTGTTTCATTACTTTGTTTTGTTAGAAAAAGGTATAATATATATATATGCAAAGATAAATGTCCTGATCCGCAATAAAATACATAAGGGGAATGTGTTCATAAGTTCTATATTATTAGAGGTGCAAAAAATAAAAGGCAAGCAATAAAAATTAATTTTTCCACAAATCATTGTTAAATTTCGACGACAAAAGCTAATAGAGATAATTATTCAGGGAAATAAAAACGCAATATTTACTTACGTTTCTGAGAGTAAATTCACACTAATAAAATTTTTTTGTCTTGGTTCTGCTATCTCTTTTCAGAGTATTATGTTATTCATTAGAACTAGAATGGTGTTCTTTTTAACACGTTTTATAAATTGAGAGGTTACAAAGACAGTGAAAATAAAAAAAAATATATACATTGTAACATAATAGAAGTTTTTTTTCCATACCCGTTATTATAGAACATGCAGCCTGTTTTCAAAATATTATTTGAAATATTTCAATTTTATGAAAAACTTTGTACGAATCCCTAGATATGCAAAATATACGTAAATAGCTGAAACATATTCAATGCAAAAATATCGCACGCATACAAAGAGACCATTCGCTTACTACTAGTACAAATTGGTTGTTTAAAATGAACAGAGTAAATATTTATTTTAAATAGTTCGCCTATTATAAACACAAAAGCTTTACGTTGCAAACTTATATTTTCTGGAAAGCATGCGGGAAATATTTTAAAACCTATTCTGTATCACATTTTGCTTCCTCGATTTTTTTCCCTGTTGTTCGGAAAACAAAATGGCTTTGGTCTATTGAACAGAGGATTTGAATCCTACAGATGCACATCTTTTATTTGTTTCAATGATTCTGAGTTTCGAAATAAGCTCTTATCTTCCGAGAAATTTCAAGGGAAAACTAGTCACGAATAAAAGCCATTTTTCAACACAGTATTAACAACGATAAAGTTGTATTTTTTTCCCTATTTCCCTACTACAATTTAGTGAGAAAATTATTTTTATATTTTTAATATACAAATTTTACATAATATAATGTTTGTCAGGCTTCTATAGTTAGATAAATATACAATTATATTTTTTTAAGTAATAGCTAATATATATATATATATATATATATATATAATCCAATTAAAACTAATTACTTAGATGTATCATTCTATATTAAGGATTATAAATTATATAGTAATATTATGATAAAATATATGTTTTTAATTTTAACATTCTTAAAATGTCGTACTGGAACTCAAATTTATCTATCTCTATATATAGAAATATTATTTTTAACTATATTTATTGTAATAATGTATTAGTTAGAGATAAATCTATTAAATATTTAAACTTTAATAACTTTATTAAACAATAAAATGAACATGGAGAGAGAGAGAGATATCCTGCTAAATTTCTTAACAACTTTAATTAAAAGTGAAATGACAATATGTATTAGTATTAGCATTTTAATTAATTACACAGTTATTCAATAGATGGCGCCACATATTTAATAAATTAATATAATATTTTTTTAAAAATATTTTTGTGTGTATGCCTTGTAATTCTTTATTTTCTGTAAAATTTTAAATCAATATTAATGTTTTTTTTTTAATTGTACATATATATATATATATAAATATAAATAATTCATATATATACTTCATAATTTACTAACTTTACTTTTATGCGTTACTGCTTTTACACTTGTTGTATTTAGCAGGAAAAATAACATGCTGCTTTACTCACGAAGTAAATCTTACTATCTACTTTATTGCATCGACTTTAACCCTTTATATAACGACGGTACTTATAAGTACCACTCACTTTAAATTAATAAAAACCAATTGCAATATAGAGTCAGCAAACTTCCAAGATCTCCAATCAAAAGTTGAAAATAATATGCTTAAAATTAATATTTTTGATAAAAGAGACTCTTTTAATTTTAATGTTATAAAAATGCCATATTGGAATAGTACCCTTCACATTTCAATTTTTAGAAATATTATTCTAAATTATATAAAAAGAAATAATGATTTAGAATCTAAAAAAGTTTTAAGAAGTAATAATTATAAAAAATTCTTTCAAAGTTGCCTAGACTATAACTATCCAGCTAATTTTATATGTAAATATATGTCTCTCTTCAAATTTATAGCTAATTAATTATTATTATATTTAATATATTCACATTTCTATTTAGTTTATAGTATATAATTTTCTTAATATATTCTTATAATAAGTTTAGTTACTAAAAAAATATATATAGATGGAGCAATTATTCTTAGTGATGCTGCTTTTTTCTGCATTGAGTCAGTGCATTCATGAAATCGGTATACATTAAGTAAGATTTTAGTTTCTTCGCTCAATTTCAATATTATTGATTTTGGTCATAATCATTTTTAACATCTTTTACAAATATTTTTGTTTATACATTTTTATATTTGTCTATTTCTCCCGGATTCCTATAGTGATTTAATATTCTAATTCTATTTTATTGCGGTTATATTCACCCACGTGGGTTATGGGCCTTTCCCTTGGTTTATCTCATGTGCTATTATGTCGGAAATTTCCGCTGTAGGGGAAGGTTGAGACCTCATAAAACACTGTTTAACCCTGTTTCACTGTCCTAAACCAGTGACAGCTCGGAAAATCATAATAGTTCTTTTCCACTCTAGCTATACTTCTCTTTTTTTGGTTTGTAATGGTTCCATGTTCTTGGTTCTTTTGGTTTGATCTTAAGATGTTTTAGGATTTATTTTAGTCCTATTTATAATTTATTTACTGCTATATATATATATATATATATATGACATGATTTTGGGGTCAAAGACAGACTTAGTTTTACAAAAGGTCTTTATTCTAGAATGATTACATCTCTTCTGACGCAAGAGGCAGAGAGAAAAAAGAACGCCACCGAAAATCTTAAGTGAGCTAAACACTTAAAACACCGATCGCGGCGTTCATGAGTGCTCTTGAATGTTAATGCTGACATATAGGGCAATTAAATATAACGATCTGAAATTAGACATGCTTATTGGCTAGGCCATATGTCCGGAAGAAATAAATGGGTGACTAGTTTGATACTTGAAGAGGTGAGGAGAAAAATAAAAGTGAAGTGCTAAATAGGGAATTTAATTTTTAATCTCATTTAACTATCCTTACATATATATATATATATATATATATATATATATATATGTGTATGTGTGTGTGTGTGTGCGTAGAGAGAGAGAGGGAGAGAAATTTAAGCTTCCAAATTTAAAAGTGGGCTACATTTTTTTGTCTACATTTTAGATTATTGTATTATTCAATTATTAAAAATTTAATTCATAAGAATGCTATTAAAATATGATTCAAATACGATTCACTTGCGAGTATATTACAAAAAAACTTAACTGCCGAAGCACTAACAGTTTTAAAATACTAAAATATCATACATCTAAATATTATTTAATCGTTCTGGGACACAAACATGGAACACACTGAAATTTTAAATAAACATTTCTTCTTATCGGACCAATATTTATTTTTAGATATATATAAAGTCTATTATATTTTTGTTCAATAATGAGAAATTTATCAATACATCATATAAATTGAAGAGCAATTGAGTTAGTGATACCAGAATATTATCTTCCACTACAACTTTCTAATTGCATTGATTCTATAAGACCATTTCGCATAGAGTTCTGAAGACATTTTAAATGTTTGGAAGTCATACAGACCAACGACCTTTAAGTCTTTTCCCAGAGTTTATGTGAAATGGTCAATTCACGTGTTTGTTCTCATCATTTGACTACTATTTAAAATTACGAGATCCACAACCAAGAGCCTTCTTTTTGCTTTAAAAATGACGTCAGCTATCAATCACTCAATTAAATCTACAGTTTGTGAGTATTTGATGAATCGGAGAATCAGATGATCAAAAATCTTGCTCTTTCGAGGTCATAGATTTGATGCGAGATTCAGATTACATGTCTAAAAAGGCCGGAAAGAGGCCGGCAATGACTATGGAGAGTCCATCGATACGATTAGAGGCAATTCAGGAGAGATGGAAATGTGCATCATATGGCTGAAGGGAGATATCTCCAGAATGATCTTGAGTGTACAAAACGCAGTACATGAAGGTAAAGAATATCCAAAGAATGTTGATTAAAGAGATACTTTCAGCCATATGAATGGTTCGATTTCAGGCTACTTTAAAAAAATTTCCAAATTAAAATATATTAAGAATTATTATGACGATGATACTTCAAAATAAAAATTCTGTAATCTTAATACCTTGTATATGAAATGCATGATATAAAATGAGTCTTAACTTGAAAAAAATATTATGATAATTAGATATACTTTATTTTCAAAATTATAAAACAATATACCATATGAATATAGTAATTTCATTAATTTAAATAAGACGAACTATATTTTAAAAATAAACATTAAAAAGCAACACCACGAAAATCAGGAATAATTAAAACTTAAGAAACCTAACCGCATTTTTATTGCACTGTTATTATCCATTGCATTAAAGAAACAAACGTGAATAAATGTACTAATTTCCCCCTTTTTAATAAATTAAATTACATTAATCTGTCAGTCTAAAACATACTATACTTAAGAACATAGGTTCTTAAAATGTCGATCACTGTGGCCCTCCTTTTTTTTTTATCAGGGTGACATCATGAACTCCAAGATTTTGAACATTCCTCCCCAACAAATATTCTTGCTCAAAATACAAGTTACGGTCAAGTTTTTACATTCGGGACTAACTAGTAATCTCTAGTCTTGAACGGTACATCTTTCAATTTTTCCAAAAGGGCTTTCAGAGTCTGTAAAATAGGGAAATCTCAAAGTTACTTGAGCTCGGAATATATTTTATATTAATTTATTTATTTTTATTTTAAATTTAATCAATAGATATTGAAGAAAAAAGCTTTAAAATTTCTTCTGCACATGAAAAGAACGTTATATCAATTTTTAAAAAATGATGATCACCATTCGTTTTATTTCTAAATTGTACAGATATTCAAAGTGGTGTTAAATTTTACAATGGGTGATCTGTGTGTATGTGAAAATAGAACACCTACTACATGCAAATAATTTAATTAAAAATAAGCGTCATTATATTTTGTTACACAATAGATAGTGGCACGTTTGCTAACATTTATAACAACCATTAGCGATTTCGAAAGAAATATTAATCCCCCAATGCGCACAAACTTGGTGCTTTTTATCACAGTAACAAACAACATCTTCAAACTTACGGCATTGTGCTCATAAACCACAAAACCGGTCTTTGCTTTCGAAAAGTGTTATAACCAAACAGCAACAACTAAACAAGTCCATTAAACCCCAAACAATGGCTTTCTTCGAGACGAAACTTTTCCACCTCGGAAACATTCTCTACTCCTTCCCACCATTTGTTAAAGTCCGGCAAAGACCGGAGACGGGAAGGGATTATATCCCGGAGAAACAGGAAAATCACCAAATCAATCCAGTTACTGCACTTCATACAGGCTACGGACTTTGTGGGGGGAGAAGTATGGTTAAGATCTAAATGGGGTCGACCAAAATCAACTTACGCGTCAACAAGGTCTGAAGAGGAATCGATTATCCGGGGTCAGATAATCGATTACGCCTTTGAAAGGAAAGTGGAGGAATATTATGTATACTGGATGGGGGAATTTTCGGCGATTAGTTGAGACCAGCTTGTTTGCTAATTGCGGTCAGGGGGTTGTTATGAAGGGATTTAGGTTTGAAGTTAAGATCCATTTCACACATTGAGAATTTGGCCGTGGTATTAAAGCTACTTTTATTATCAAAGAAGATACTTAGCATTGGTTTATAAGTACTTTTCTATTCTTACATCAGATTAATATGAAAGATTAATCTCGGTAAATAAAAGCAATAAATTAATAATTAGATTATGATAGATATTTCAAAGTTACACAAACAAAGAGCTCTTAGAAAAACAAAAGTCTGAAACATATTTTAATAAAATATTTTAATCATAAAAACTAAATTTTTGAAAAAAAAATGATGTTTATCTGAACGAAATTGTGTATTTGATTCTTACTTAGTAATGTCCTTTTACAAAAAGATTATATGTATATATATATATATATATATATATATACTGCATGATTCAATGCAAAGAAAATTCTTTTTAATTATCGTCCAAGTTTAATTACTGATAACACTCACATATAACAGCTACTGGTCAACGTTTTACTTTTCTACGTAACAGGAAGGCACAACAAACTCATAAACTAGCTGCTGCTGATAAACACAGGTTTAGGATAAAATGACAAAAAATAAATAAATAAATAAAATTAATAAAAAAAGGACGAATAATTCTATCAATTTATAAAAGGCTGCAAAACCCGTATGACTTCTCGTTACGGAGCCTATGCTTATCGGAAAGTGATCGCTCGACAGTTTCTGACGCATTCTTACTTTTAAAGGATGCAAGCTGTTAACTTTTAAGATACGATTACGATTAATTTCCGGTTTTGCGAATAAGCTAGTTAAATATTTAAATGCGAGTTTTGAAGGAAAGGGCTATCAAAAACTAAAAAGTTAATCAGGTATTAAAGGGAATTATATATATGTAAAAATTCCTCCTAGCATACTTTTGATTAACTCTTTTTAATAATATTAAAATAATTTTTTAATTTTAATTAAAAAAAATTTTTTGAAGCTAACGCCCTAATCTTAATCGTAATCAACTCGCAGCAGAAATCTCTTTCCCGCCCATTGCAATCAATCAGAGCTCTTGTTAAAAAAATAAGTCACATGGTCTTCACTATCGAGTATAAATACCGATGACACTGGAAATCCCGCTCTCTTTTCTCTTCGTATTTGTGTTCGTCATGTGAAATGCCGCTGCTTGCTATTGCTATGCCGCTTGTGTTTGTTTTCGGGTTCTTTCGGGTTAACCCATATTTTTGACTAAAATGTAAAATATGCCTTTTGGATAGTTTGGATGCTTTATTTTATTCACAAGGTATTTTTATTTTACTGACAGATGTATGCAAATTGCAACTATTTATCTACGGGAACATATATTTCTTAGAATGTTTGCAGTTCCCTCTAAATAGTAAAGTTAACGCTAGAGGTTTAAATTTTATATGTAACATTAATGAACTGTATCCCTTTCAAACACTTACATAGATAAAGGGAAAATATATATGAACTAATATCTCACTTAATGAGAGAAAATACAACGCCATTTGCATAATGTATTGTTCATTTCGTTTTTTTTTTTTTTTTTTTTTGCTTTACTATAAGCCTACATTTCGTCGAATTTGCAATTGCATTAAATTCCGAATTTGTTTTCCAATATTCTCATCGGGTTTCTGCTATAAAGCTGCAGTGTTTTTAAAATTGTATTTTTTATTTCCTTTTTAAATCGAATAATGAATTTTTTTAGAGTTAGACCGAAAATAGGAATTATATTTTCCAATCTTTAACAGGAAAATATTATTTATTTAATAATCTTCAAGAGCAGTGTAAGGTACTATTATTTGGGAACTAGCGAAATTATTTCAATACAAAGTATAGACAAATAGAACATGTGAAATATTATTATTAAAAGCAAAGTGAAATTCCATTTTCTTTTTATCAGCGTTCAAAATAACATATTATTTTTACCATTCAATTTATTTAAGCTAAGCTGTGAAGCCCCTGCCCGTGGGGACCTCAGTTCCCCATTATCTACGCAACCTGTTTCTGTGGGGAAGAACCACTCAAATCATTCATAACTAAAATATGTTTATTACGATCTTAGTTTAAACACAATACACAACAATAATAATTAAGTAAGTTGATCTAGAATAAGAAGACGTAACACATATTACCAAATAGTCGCGTACTTTACCACTGAATCAAACTTTATAGATTAATTCCTCTATCACTAATATACGCCTTTTCCTTATAGTTTATATAAAATAGCTTACCGCTGTATCCTAGGTAATCAGCTACGTTCTTTATCTATTCTGATGTGGCTTTAATCCGACGATGTTCCTTATGGACTCGAACCCACTTTTGGTTCATCAGAACAGGCACGGCTAGGCTATTTTAAGGAGTTAGGATTCTTCTAACTTATATCAAATCACTTTACAGCTAACTCTCTACTTAGCGACTTCACTTCCCCACTCAGCAATCACTTTTGCGCATAGACATAGACCCAAACATAGAATTTTCTCTACTGCTAACTTCCAATACATATATGATTCCTAATTTACATAACCACGTTCTTCTTCTTGAGTTGGTTGGAAAGAATTGCCATTTCGCCCCAAAGAAACCCCAAGAGGACAATAATAGAAATCGCGATGAAAGCCCAGACACAAAGCTTACTTGAAATCGAGTGAGAGAGATCTAATTATATTAATGTCGCGCTGTAAAGCTGTACATGGACTATTATGAACCATAGTCAAATGACATCTGAGCGAGCAGCTCCTTTTCCTAACTTTCACACCAATCTAATGAGAGGAATTTTGAACATCGAGAGATTTAACGAGCAACGAATCCCTCTACACAGCGGGTCTTTAGCGACACTAGTCTTATACTCATGACCTGTTAAGATATACGGCTACGTTCGGAACCGTTATTTTAAAAAAACGCATAAATGAATACTTTTCATGATATTTAGTGTCACTTAGATTAGAATATATGTATAAAATTGTTTTAAGGGCATTTTGATAAAAATAATTATTTAAATACAATATTTCGGCGAAAAATTAACTTAGAATAGCCTTTTTTTTTCAAAATGTTCTACTTTTATAAGAAATTCTTCTAAAATAAGAATATTTTGTGTGTGTGTATGTGCTTATATAAAATAGACTTCTCCAGAGAGTCTGAACTATGAATTTGGAAAAACTCACATTATTTTTAGAGTTACAACCCATTGAAATAATTATCGGTGTTTTTTTCTTAAAAATTCTCCCCTCTGTTGTCGTAAAGCATGGATATACCAACTTCTAATTTATATATTTCAAAAATTCTAGTTAAACCTCTGTACAGAGGTCTGAGCTATATACAGGCAAAATATTATTATAATAGAAGCATTTTTCACAAAAGGAGAATATTTTAAAATGGGTCATTCTATGTTCATTTTTTGTCAAAATATTGTACTTAAATAATTTTCTATTGTAATACTATTTTTAAAACAATTTTATATATACATTTTCTAGTCTAAGTTACACTAAATAAAATAAATATTATACATTTATACGCTTTTGCAAAATCACGGTTCCGAACGTAGCCAGATATCTTAACCACATGTCTGTGATTTTCACAGCTGGGCTACTGTTGTTACTACCTGGAAATAGAAATGGAAGAAAATACGTATTTAATACTAGAACTACGACAGTTGATTTTAAACTATATAATCACGTGCAAAATGAAATGACCAACGATGTTCTCACATGGAAATGACCAATTTGGATCAAATAATAATTTTTTACAAGTTGTTTTTTTTTTTTTTAATAATACAATCTTTTGGCTCTGAGAAACTAATTCTTTTCTACGTTATAAGAGAGAGGAATCTAGGTTAAATTAAATTATATAAATTCAAGAGAACCGTACACATGAGGTTTTTACCTACAAGAAGTAGGGCTTTAAATGGTTCTATATATATAATTCTATCATTGTGTAAAATTCTTTGTAAAATACATTTTTATAAAAAATTTTGACCATAATATGAGTATATTTTTTATTCAGTACTTACTGCAGGAATATTTATTGAGTTATAATCTATTATTTCAGTAACGGTCTATTAATTCAGTCACATATTTTTTCAATCAGCTGTAACATATTTGGATTTCGAAATAAACATGCATTTTAGTATATTTCTTAGAAAAATGCATGCAGTTTTTAATTTGGTATTTATTTGATTTAAACGAGTTCATTTATTTTTTCCCTAGCTTCCTTAAAGAATTTTTTTAAATAAAATTGTTTAAATTTCATTTATGATTGCAGCTTTAATAAAATTTAAATAACTTATTTTAAATATTGCGTATTAAGTATTAATTTTTACTGGTATTGATTTATAGGAAATCATTTATAATGTCATCCAAAACAATCGTATATATAAAATTTCAGTTCAAATGAATGATTTAAGACGTGAGAAAAAAAATCTTTTGAAGTTTTGACCCAAGTTGCTAAAAAGGAAACCAATGTGACTGTATCTGGAATCCCTTAATTAAATAGTTTCATTCAATTAATTTTAATTATTTATAGTTAAATTATCGTATTTTGACCCAAAACAATCGTGTACAGAAAAACATCAGCTCTAATAAGTGCTTTAAAATATGAGAAAAAAGCCTTTTAGACACAAGTTGCCCAAATTGAGACTAATCCACCAAAAATGATGTCAACGTGGTAATCTGTAATTTGCTAGAATAATTTATTATTCTATTTATATAAAAATAGCTACATTGTAATAAGAATACATTTAACTTTATAAATGAACTTATAGTTAGTATATATAATAAAAGCTATTATTTTAGAAAATAGCATGCGTGACGTAAAACTTTATTATAAGTATTTTTTATAGAAAATTTTCTTATTTTCATATGTTTATAATTTTTAAAATTATGATTATATTTTAAACATTTTATACTTTTCTGAAGCCCCATTCCTTTATAAATAATGTGTAAAAGATTCGAATTATTTAATTTAAATTTAAAAGAATTATACCTGTTTGAAAATTGTTTATATTTTCAGACCTCTAGAGAAGTTTAACACCCCTGAGACCCCTTTTAAAAAAATTAATTAAAAGTTTAAATTTCTCATAGCCTTTTTTAAAACCATTGAAGCACCTAAATCACAAAGTTAAAACCCAACACGATCGGAGCAACGAAAAAATACCTTAACCTTCCCTTTATCCTGGCACTCGTGACTTATTGCATTGCCTATTTTTCCTAGAAAGAACTTTCTCTCCCCCCAAATGTTTATTTAGAGTCCCTATTCTCCGTCCACGAATAAAATCCGGACAGGTCAGCGGATCTGGGAGGAAAGTTAAAGCAGCCGCCGTCAGGCTTTTGATGCCTTGGAGATTTCTTTACATCCTACGGCCATTAGCTCTTCATGTCAGGAAGCGTGACTTGAGGATTTTATTCCACGGATGTCCCATTAAGGTCCACAAATAAAACTATATTTTTAGACTCGGAGCACTAAATTTACATTTCCGATGGACCACGTCAGTCTTCTTTCGGACTTTCGGTTCTTTTACTTTTTGGAGTCCAGTGAATATTGCTTACTGAAATATTTAAAAACAAACTATTACATTTATTACTTTTGTTAGAGCAGTACTTTTCAATATTTGTGACCCAATATTCAATCATAATTTTCCTCTCGCTCCCCCTCCATACCATAACAATGCATTTTATTCAATAATTTCTGTGGAGCTAAAGTTTCAAAACGACTATAACCTCTCAAGTGTGACTGGCGTATATATACGTCTCTCTCAGCCAAAGCGTTAATTGCCCTAGACGTATATATACATCTTTCCAAAGTACTATCCTCTATGTGCATTGCTTTCCAAAAAATTATTCCTAAGGCATTGGAATGCAATAAAAGGACCTTGAAAGTGTTTGTGAAGGATTTACTTACTTCAGAGAAAGTTTTACTTTTCCTTTTTCATCGCCCCTCCCCAACCAACATATCACATACGTGGGTCTACGTTGAAAACGGTGGCAGTGGGGAACAAATCGCGTAACTTTTAATTGGCAATTTAGGGATTAATTTTAAACCATACATGTTATCAAGATAAGTGTTAGTTTTGTACTTAATTTATATATGACTAGCCCATGGAGGTCACTGGTAATTATTAAACTTGTTTTTAAATTAATGTTGTCTATTTAATTATAAGATACATTATACACTATTGATACATTTATGAGTGTATTACATCATTGCAAATGCGTATTTTGTATTTTATTATGTCAGAATGTATTTTGTTTATTTACTTGCAGTAAATTAAAAATTTTTTAAGTAATTTTTTGTGTTCGCGGTCCCCTGATTAAAAACTCTGAAGGTTAAAACACTTCTATTATTATACGGAACATATACAAAAAAAAATCAGTGAATTATTTTTAAAACTTTTTGAGCATTCGCTGTCCCTATTTGAACATTTTCTAAGAAAAAACACATTTCGAGTAAAACGCATTTTAAATTTAGACAACTTGCTTAAAGTTATGACATCTGCTTTTGCTAAAACACTTGCAGTTTTTGTTATAGGAAATGGAAAATAAAAAAATTGGTATTTTTACAAAGCTTATAGGATGGCTTACAAAATAAAATTAAAGAAAATTGTCCATGTTTGAACATATTAACAATTTTGGTGCAGTCGGGTATTTTAAGTTGTTAAATTATTATGTGGTCTATATATCTATACAACTTTTACCAAATAACACTAAGGTATTTTTTACTGTGGAATTTCAAAAAGGAAAATAAATTTCAACACACGCATTTCTTTCTGGTAGAATACTGAATCAGGTTTGCGAGTGTGTCAAAAGTCTTCCTCTTTTTACAGTATGAAAATTCCCCCTCTATCGATGTGCAAGGACTCCGGAAATTTCCCTAAAAACACTCCCCACGAAACCGTTGGAGTTGGCGTTTCTTCCGCTTAAGCGATCATCGATAAATGAATCCGCTTTTGCAACCTCAAAAGCCTATTTCCATACATAAGGAGAATTTTCACGTTTTGCACATTCTAAATGATGTTCTCCTACCGAAATTGGGGAGCTTTCAACTGGAATAAAAAGAGATGGGTTCCCTCCCCATTTAGCAAACATCAAATATTTTTTTAACAGGAAAATAAACGCAGGTAGGTAATGCATATATCAAAAGAAAGGAAAACGTGATATATATTAAAAAAAACTTCTAAAATAAAGAAAATAATGTTAAATAAATAACAAAAACACACCGTTGAATCTCATCATTTTTTTTAAATACATCTTTTAATGACTGTCGTTTAATGGCTTTGTTGTTATTATGTAGAAATTATGTTGAATATATATATGTGTGTGTGTGGTTTCAACATATTGTATAATAAGCTCAATCATTCTTGAAATGGCCACATGTGTATCTTTGATTTTATAAGTGTTGCAATTACCGTGGTACAGGGAATGAGAAAACTTTCTAGTACTTGATATTTGGAAAAAAATACATATATTGTACTGAAATATCATTTCATGTATTCTGTGGTATGTTTGTTGTTGTGTCTGTGTTTATTACTGAGATATATATGAAAGACGTGAGGTAATTTGAAAAGAAACGTATGACACAATCATAGGAGAATACAGATTTTATTACAAACGATGATCCTAGCAAGGAACAGAAGAGGTACGCTGCTTTCCATTCGAGACGGGAATCCATTTCAGGTGAAAGTCGAAATTATTTTCCCGCAGATACGTCCATGCTTTACTTTTGATTCGAACCCGAACCCACTCGATTACAAGCCGAGTGTCATAACCCCCATACTGGGTGCGGCGGCAAAAAAAATCAGAGGTTCTGACAATCGAGCTATGAAAATTATTCCTGTCTGTTTTTTTCTAGCATTTGAAATTCTCAAGCCTTAGGTAACTTATATCGAGTCATGAATTATTATTTAGGGCATCTCATTTAAATATTACTTATTCTTCTAAAACAAGTGAAGTATTTCTATTTTTTCGTATTATTAGTACAAAATCAATTCAATAAAATTTTTATTGATTATTAAGATTATTTTTGTATTAATTTTGATGTCTTTGTTATATTGCTTTCATCGACTTTAATAACCATCTGAATAGAAACTGAAGTTTTTCTGTATCTTAACTGAAAAAAAAATATATATTTGTTTCATTTAAATACTTATTGTAAAATTAATTTATTACCGTTATTATTTCTTAAAATATTATTGAAAGTTTTACAGGAAAGGTTCTAAGGAATAGAATAATGTGTAAAGTGGAAGGATCAAATTTTAATTTGAAAAAATATGAAATCATTACGCTTAATTGATTTATGTTCTAAAGCAGATTTAAGTTTAGGGAATTATTATATTAACATATTTCGATCAATATATATATTAATATATACAGGCTGTCTCAGTATCATTGGAACTAAATTTAGAGGAAGATAGTGGGCATCACACAAAGATTTCAACTTGTACAGCAACTCTTGTTCCGAAACGTGTTCGTTCGGCATTAGAGGGCGTTGTTGACAAGCGCATTTAAGAAAACAAACCTAAATTATCACAGTCATTTGAGCTGTCATCGCCCTCAGCAGAGTATGGAGCCTTTTAAAAACATCTAGCTAGCAGATGTGCACATGATTTATGGATTGGCACAAGGAAATACTCGGGCAGTAAAAAGTTTGTATCAAGAAAGGTACCGACAGAGAGTTGCGCCAGACCGCAAGATGTCTGTTAATTTGCATCTCGGTTCGTGTGAATATGGATTATGACAAAATTAATAGCATAGTGAGGGTGAAGCACGAGTGACTTGAACTCCCAGTATGGTGCTCGGATTCATTCGAATGGTATCCAACACACTTTGTTCCATGCTTGGGATATTATATGCATGGGAAATGCATGGAATGTACTTTGGATACCATGGTCCATTCGATTGCATGTAGTAGCCTTACTATGTCTGCTACTTCATAATGATCTATATGCGTACCAATTGTGATGCAAATTAACAATCATCAGATGATTTGATACATCTCTCTATGGTCATCTAATACAGTATTTCTGATGCTTGTGCATTTCCTTCTGCCAATCCAAATATCAGAATTATATGTGCCAACATGGTGTGTATAAAATGTTCCATAATCCACTGCGGGCGATGAAAGTTCAAGTCAGTGGTAATGCAGGTCTGTTTCATTTAATTGTTCTTGTTAACTTTGTGACCAAGCGCCGAACGAAAACATTTCGGACCATTGGCTGTTATGCAATTCTGTATCCATATGATGTACCCTACCTCTTCTGAAAGTTTGTGTTAATTATCTTGAAACACCCTGTTTATTAACCCTCTAAGCGGTCTGCACGTAAAGTCTTGCCATTCTGGTGATGCTTCGAAAATACACCGCACGTATTTTTTTGCCGTCATGTGGGGTTCTCAAAAGTGGTTGAGCCGTATTTTTAAGAATGCGGCTCGGTCGCTTTTAGGAATCTTGCTTGAGGGCAGAAAAAGCGTCTCTGGAATGACGGGATTTTACGTGCAGACCGCTTGGAGGGTTAATATAGCGGTTAGATCGGACCTCTTACCATGCCGACTCTAGGCACTTACAGCATAGATCCTTGCTGAAAGAGCAATAAGAATCAACAGAGGACGCAACTCTGTGTCATTTTATCGTACACGCAGCCTTAGCAAAGCTCCGCCTTCAGAATTGATTTACTAACTGGTTTACCACATCAAGAGTGTATTTACTATTGGAAATAGTGTTGACTCTCTATTTATATCTTGCTCAAAGTGTGTGGGAAAATAACGGATCAATGCATAAAGGAACATGCTGAACATTACGGTTAATTTGCACCTATTTTTGACCGGCCGTTAGTTTAAGATAGCATTGCCATGCAGTGTTTAAAATATAAAATTATTATTAAGATTATGTTTGAATCCGACTTCTAAATCAAAACATTAAAATGACAATGCGAAAGCATAACAAATCGTACATTACCTTGCACGTAAGCGATGTCCGCCTTTCTATAAAAGGGAAAAAATGCAATTAGTCAAATTGAAAATAGAAAATATTTAATTAATTTGTTTTGAATATTTTATTATTATTTTGTGTTTAAGAATGATGAAGAGTGTACTTATTGAATATTTTACTTTTCATTCAATTCTCGAGATTTTGCTCAAATCATACCTCTGAAAGAATATTTAAGAATAATAAGCACATCATTAAAATCAAGAAAATGATGAACATACAAGGTGTGGCTATTAAATACGGAGACTGTCGCAGCAGCATAAGAAGCAAGCCCGACCCAAATTACAGCTATTTAACTTGAAGTCTTTTCTTTCGAATGCAGTTCCGCTTGCTTCACTAAGCAAATTCGAATGGCTCTGGTATTTGTTCGCCTTAGGATTAATTTTTGTTTTACTGAAAAAATGATGCATTTAACAATAGAACAATGAATTGTTGGGAAATTTCACATTAAACTTGGAAAAACAGCCATTGAATCTAATAATTTATTAAATGAAATGTATGACAATGAAGGATAATCGCATGCACGTGCTTCAAATGCTTTCAAATTGGACTAGAAGACGTTGAAGATGATTCACACCCAGATCGCCCTTCCACATAAAAACGGGTGGCAGCAACTAAAAAATCGGCAATTTGACCATCAGTTATGTACTCGTTCTATATTAATGAGATTGAGGCAATTGACAAAGAATCCATACTGCAAATTTTATGTAACAATTTTGGCATGTAAGAAGTGTTTGTCAAAATGGTGCCTAAAATTATCACGTTTAAACAACAAGAAGCTGGCAAAAATATTTGCACTGACGCTTTGATTGTCATAGAAATTGACTCAAAAGTACTAAAAAGGATAATAACGTGTGATAAACCCTAGGTTTTTCCTATTGATAGGGAAAATAAGCGAAAATTAATTTATGTCCTGAAAGAGTCCATCAACCAAGAGCCAAAAACGTTCGAATGAGAAAATCAAAGTTCAAAGGAATGCTGATAGTTTTTTTTCGATATCCATGGGATTGTGTACCTTCACTGGGTTCCTGAACGTATAACTACTTGTTAACATTTAGTCACTACTAATCAACTATTAGTCAACATTTAGTCATTAATAGTCAACTAAGTTTCACTTTCTTGTTAAACTCCGTGAAATAATAAGGAAAAAACACCCTGAATTGAGGAAGGACAAGTCATAGTTTCTCCACCAAGACAATACAACGGCTCATTCTGCCTTGTCTGTAAAGGTGTTTCTTACCAAGTACATCATCCTAGTGCTGAATCATCCATTGCGTTTGGCAAATATAGCTCCATGTGACTTCTATCTGTTTCTTAAGGTGAAATATGCATTAAAAATGAACAAGATTTGAGTCATTTGAAGATGTGAAAGAGAAAATGGAGAGCGTCCTAAGAGAGATGACGCAAGAAGACTTCCAGTACTGTTTTTAACTATGGAAAAATGACGTGGGTGGTTGTAAGGATAGATGAGAGGTGTATATGGAAGGTGATAATAAGTAAGTTTCTATGAAATCCAAAAAAAATTTTATAGCATCACTGCCGTATTCTTTTGTGTGGCAATTTAACATGCTAATAGCCTGCAGTAATAAACTTGCATGCAATATATTTTATCTCAACATTATTTAATTTCTAATTTCATCTATATTTTTAAATCTTAATATAAGTAAATTGTAAACTCTACTTGTAGACTAAAACTTAATCCTTCATACAACACAAAATTTAACTGTTATTTGAATTATGAATAGATGTATTTCGAGGCGAGAATTAATCTGCATTTTCTTTTTTGGAGGTTTCCTAGAAGGTTAAAAATAAATAAGTCCTTTTTAAGTTGAGATAGAGTAAGAGTACATTATTGGACTCCTTAACAAGTTTCCCGTAACATTTTTTGGTTTTAAATTAATTACTTATAGAATCCTTATTCCTTCACAAAAGAAATTTCTATTTTTGACGCATAATAGAAACATATTTATAAACTTGTTAAAACTTATTTCATTGTCACATATTATTTACAAACTTAAATCAGTTTTGGAGCATAATTGTTTATATCCTGCAAGCGAATAAACAATATCAAGCACAGTTGTTTGAAATACAACAAGGACTTCTAGATCTTAAGGCAGTTAAAGTCAAAAGTGCAAACTCTTCTTGATGGAGAGCCTCAGAACATGGATTTGTTCAGACGACACACGCACCCATTGAAGGTCCCAGGTGTGGATAACTACTGCATTGAAACGAAGTGTAAGAGCAGAAATTCTTACTTTAGTTTTCATTCAAGCAAGGAAAGAGTGTTTATCAAACATTGTAGGCAGATGAGACGCAATTTAGAATAGATGCAATGACGAGTTTGTCATAATTTAAGCACATCTTGTCTATTAGGATAGATGGAAATGTACTAACCATAAACGCTTCCTGGGTTTGCTGAAAAACATTACATACGTAAATGAATTCTGAGAAAATAATGTAAGAAATTTATGAAAGTAAATCGAAAAAAGTGCCTAGTTTTTATCTTCGATTGATAAGTGTTCAAAAATAAATGCATAGGGATTATATGATATATTGGACAAAATTGAAGAGAATTATGAATTTTCTTTAAGAAAATTTTTGTTAAAAATATTATTAGCAAGTGTTAATGTTCCTAAGCCATATCAAGATGGAAAATAAACACAGTGAACTATTTTCATATTTTATATGTATTGCTCATACAATTTTCAATTAGTGTCTGTCTATGAATCAAGTATTTCAGAATGAGTTATATATATTTTGAAACTGTCTCTAAAGGAATTCTTGCAGTTTCTAAGTTATTTTATAATTTTATTTGGCTTATTGATTTCTCTTCTCTAACAATGTCTCTTTCTTTTTTTATGTTATGTTAACTTACTAAATTACGCGTCTATAACAGAAAAAGTGAAAGGATTTCAGAATACAAAGCCTTACGCATCAATAATTTTCATTAAGAATAAAAAAAAAAGAAGTGCAAAAGAAAAAAAAAAAACTGCTTAAAAATTTAAATTTAATTTATGAGTATATTTTATATTTTTACTGAGTAAACATTTTCTACATACTTTATTGCACATAGTGAATTCTTTAATAATTAAAGACGAAATAATCCAAATATATATTGTATGCGTGTTTAATATTTTCTCTTAGGGATCTCGCTAATGCAAAACAAATGAATACTTAAATGTTTCGTTATATGGTAATTACTTCCAATACATTCTTTCTGAAAGATACACACATTGTTTTTATCCCGTTAATAAATAATTTACTAAATATTTCCAAATTACATTTAAAAAGATTGAAACAAACATGTTCAACTACATCAGATGTTTATTTGAGACTTAAGTAGTTTTATTAGTAAAATGATCTTCTCACTGACAAACATTTTGATGTACGTACTGAAAATCAGGTCTTTCTAAATTTCGAGTTCAAAATCAATCTTGTACGTGCAACAATAAGCATATAAATTTCAAAATAAATTTTCGTTAAATATCACTAACGTAAAATATTCTTGAACAAATTAATTTGTATTATTTAAAAGGTCAAAAGAGTGGGAACTCTTAGAAACTCAGTTTTTTAAATCACATTCCATATTAAGTGAATTATATATTTTTAAGACATAAATATATAATGCTTTTATTACATTTAGCTTATGGAAATGTTACTTTTATAATAAGAATCTTTTACCATTTTAAATATAATATTTTTTTTTCATATAAAAGTTAAATAATTTTATATATGCTCCTTATATTTAACTGAATACATATACTCAAATAATTAGATTTACCTTTCCTAAAAAAAATACAAGTAATTCTAATCACCAGGTCTGACTGTTGAAGTATTAAGATTTTCTAACAAAGTATTTAAAAAAAATGCACTTGTTAATTGTTTTGAAAATTCTAGCTAATATTATTCTTCTAACAGCATACAAATATTATTTTCCCGAAAAATAAAAGTTTTTTCAGAAGAAAAAAATATTTTTTAATTCTTTTATGTTATAAGTATAATTAAAAGTGTTTATAGAGCTTAATTACTCCTTTAAAATTTCAGAAAGCTCTAATGAGATTAATTTTATTTTAGAGTAAAACTTAACTATTTTTCTCTGTTTTAATTCAATTGAATTTAGATTCGATAAAGTGTGGACGGACCTCTTAAGGGAGCAAAATATGAATACTGTAAAAATAAACTTCAGATTTTTAAAAAAAATTAAAAGTTTCTCAAATCTCAGACTATTTGAATATTTGATAAATTTATCAGACAAGATTCTAAAGCTCACAGAAAGTTTATTTCTATGATTCAAAATTCTTTTTTCGAACAATTTTTCTTTCTCTCTCTCTCTCTCTCAGCACTTTAAAACTTTATCATATTCAAAACTTTCAAATTTTACATTTTTCACTTTAAAGAAACACATTTATATATTTGTAACTCTTACTTATGCAGTCATTAAGGAAAAAATAATGTTTAACAAATTTGAAATTATTTTTATTTGAGACACATACGTCATAACACATTTATTACATTTGCCCGTTGCAATTTGAATAAATATTTTCGATTTCTGACATAATTTTTTGGAATCTTTTGATCTCGCGGAAAATTTCTTTATTGTTTCTCTTTCCTAATATTAGAAGCAAATTTTACAAGATAACTTCTTATTCCTTTGCTTAGATTACATGAAAACTAAAGTTAAAAGGAAATTCAAATGAGTTTTAGAAATTATTTTATTTAATCCATATATAGTTGATGTAATCAGCTGTATGTAGTATTCTAAGAATGTAAAGTATAATAACTTTAAAATGGTCTGCAAAGATGCAACTTTGTCGAAATGATCAAAGAAATGTTGACGAAGTAAGACGTTTTATGTTTATCCTTTTATGGAAAGTGTGAGAAATTTATTTAGAAATGAAAATTTGTACGACATATAACATAATTTTTTCTCATCTTTTAATAATATTTAAAATAAAATTATGAATACTTTATTCCAGAAAAGAACATGTAACAGTTAAATAATAAAAATTGATAATATCACCTCAATAGAACAGAATACGGGAAAAAAATAATATAGTTACTTTCTGTAACTTGTATACTACCTACCCCTATACGTAATTGCACACTTGCAATAAAAGAGATAATTCTAAACTTATTCATATTCAGTAAATGGTTGAACTTCCACCTGAGGCAATTGCAGCCTTAATACTCCAAGGAATGTATTTACAAGTCTTTGGATCATAAACAGTGGTATTTCCTTCCACTCGACGTGGAGAACACACGTAAGTGTTTTCACAGATTTGGGACGGCTGCTATACCCCTTAGTTCGGCTATCAAACTCTTTCTAAAAGCCTTTTATAGGATTTAAGTTTGGACTCTGGTCAGGCATGTTCAATCGATTCCCCCCAATGCCCTCATACTAATTCATGGTGGACATCGCAACGTGTCAAGAGGTGTTATAATCCTGGAGATAACAATGATTTAACCGTAAAATTGCTACAGAGTAAGAATAATAATGTTGTCTAAAATAGTTTAGTAGTATAGTCGCGTTGTATTTACAATTAATTAGGATCAATATTCCAGTCCGTACCACAAGAAACGTCTCCAGACCATAACATCAATTGCGCCAAACTTTACTGTAGACTCAATGAATTCTACCAAAAGACGTTCTCGAGGCATACACCAAACCCAAACTCTGTTATCAGACTGGTAGAAATTGAACTTTGATTCATCACTTAATATAACAAGTTTCCACTTAACTATGGTCCATTTTCTAAGAGACTTTCACTAGCTCAACGAAGCAGCGTGGTTGGATTTTGTAATCAAATGTTTATGGGAGGCAGAAACGCCATGAAAACTGAGCAAATATGCTTCTTTGCGGATGATATTTATATAAAAATAGTCAGGATGCTTTTAGGAACCCCCAGAGTTCTTAGGGCACCGGTTTGTTAAAGTTTTTTTTCAAATTTCTTTGGAAAGCTATTCTCAGTCTCTATCTCTTTGTTTTGTGGGTCTGCCCGGTCGCAATACATTTCTCACAACAATCCTCACTCCCTTTACAATTTTTAATCAAGAAAATCGCTGTGGAATTTTTAAATGTTTAACTCCCTTGATATAGCTATTAAAGATCAACCCTTTCTACGATATCCAACAGCTTTGAATCCCGTGCAATCTTTCATGCAATTAATATCAGATGGCCTGACGTAGAGCAGGAAATCATATATCTTCATTTGCATGGGCGTCCAAATATTGTTACATAGTGTATAATTAATTGCTTGTATAACATATTATTACAAGTGCCATTTAATGTTACATCTATTTCTCTCACTTTTTTTTTTTTTTGCTTAAGGTATCCGACTACGTTCGAAACCTTGAATTTGCAAAAGCATATAAATGGATAACATTTATAATATTTAGTGTCACTTAGATTAGAAAATGTACATCAAATTGTTTTAAGAATAGTATAACAATCAAAAATTATTTTTAAGTACAATATTTTGACAAAAAATGAACATAGAATGACCCATTTTCAAAATATTCTCCTTTTGTGAAAAATGCTTTTATTATAATAATATTTTTCCTGTACTTAGATCAGACCTCTGTACAGAGGATCAACTAGAATTTTTGAAATATATAACTTAGAAGTGGGTTTTACGACAACAGAAAGGAGGAATTTTAAGAAAAGAACGCCGATAATTATTTCAATTGGTTGTAACTCTGAAAATAATGTGAATTTTTCAAAAATCATAGATGTGCCTTTGTAAGGAGGTCTGAGTTATATGCAAGTAAAATATTATTATAACAGAAGTCTTTTTCACAAAAGGAGAACAATTTTAAAAAAAGGTTATTCTAAGTTAATTTTTTGCCGAAATATTTTATTTAGATAATTTTTTTTCAAAATGTCAAAACAATTTTATACATGTATTCTAATCTAAGTGACACTAAATATCACGAAAATTTTCCATTTATGCTCTTTTTTAAAATCACTGCTCCAAACGTAGTCGGATACCTTAAATTAGAATTTTTTTACAATTCATGTTGAATGTTTTTGCATTAAAAAGGTTTAAAAAAGTGTTCCAGAGTAACGTTTGGGAGTAGCGGATAACTCATAGGGGAAGAAAAATTAATGTATTTATAACAATAGTGAGACAAGAAATATATTAAATGTAACACATATAGCATGTTTACAAATATTAATATTATCCAAAACTTTGAAATAAGTATAAACATTAAAATAAAAAAAAATAATAAATAAGTATGTGATGCATTAGAGTCTCACTAGATCCATGTAGTACTTGGTATTGATGTCAGTTTTCTGATTAAATTTTTTTATGCCCCATTTAAAAAAATACCACTAAAATGAGCTAAGGACTAGTTAATTTTAGGAAGGGAAATCTAATGAATTTTAGATTGAAATGGTTCTATTTTCCAAATGGTGTTCCTTGATGAAGTAAAAATTTGACTGCATTACGTACTCTTCAATGAATTTAAACTGTAACACTAAGCCATAATAGAGAGTTTTCAAGAAAAATAAAACAACAACAAAAAAATACTATGATTTCATGTAAAAGAAATATTTTATTTATTCATGACAGTTATGACATATTTAATTTTAATGTAATATTAATCATGTATTAGCATATTTTTTCCATTCTGATTACTTTTTTTTTATTGACAAATTTGTGTAACCTTCCGGAAGAGTATTAATTTCAAAGGAGTGTGATTAAAATAATAATGAATAAATTTTAATACATATACGTGAAGTATATTTCAAAAAATAATTTATAATATCAAGTATAAAATACAAGGGTGATCAAAAGCCACTTTTGATGAAAAAAATGTACATAATATCATAAGTATTACAGTAAATAAAAATGACAAAAAATGTTTTTCAGCACGATGCTGAATATTGTCTCTCTCAGAGTAGCTACAGGAATTACGTGAATAGCCATTTCAATTTCATAGTGCAGTTTTTCTAGTGTGTGTGCAGTTTCTTGCTGTAAAACACCTTCTTGAGCTCAGCCCCTAAGTAACAGTCAAGTGGTGTTAAATCAGGTCAGCATTCAGGTTCTCAATCGCAGCATTTTATTCAATTAAATGAACAAATGATGCAATTTTAACCAGATAGGCCCGCATATCTGTATGGTAGGGGAGGGTTGAGCACCATCTTTCTCCATGCAAAACTTTCCGTTATTCTCTGTACAAACTACGATCTACGTTATCCCTACTCACGCCTTATTCATGTGCATATTATGCGGTTGTTTTTAGCGGTGACCGTATGAAGGAATCAAACACCCCAACGGAATGCACTACGCTAGTTGATTTGGCTGGCCTGATCGTCCTTTATGCAAATCAATTATTATTACATCAGTTTAAAACTTATCGCGAAGGCAAGCAATCCATGTTGTTGGTTAGATTCCATATCATTGCCTCCAATGCCGTTGCTCTTCACTAATATTCTCGAACTTCAAATACCATTTCAAAATACTTTTTCGCTGATCGAAAGACAAGCTTACTTAGCCTAAGGCCTCACTTTCCGTACTAAAGCATCTGATCTGTAGCAGAGCTGTCGTTGAAGACGTCAGTACACTAACGCCAACTGATAATACCGCATACTCTTATACGTATGCGATCTTATGTTATACTCTTACACTTTAATCCTATAGCCAATGCGATTTCAAACTTATGACATGAACACTTTTCCCAGTCTTAAAGTGTGTATACATATTTTGATCCCTTTGTATGTTGGAGGAAACTCTAAGTGAAAATAAATAATATTATAAGCATAAAATAATCAATTGTACAAATGTGTTATGAAATTTTGTATGAAAAGCTATATATGCCCTTAACTTTGATAATAATACCATTGATCATTTTAATAATAAATATAAACTATCCATACACTGCATATTGTGAACTGTAGCTTTTTTCAACTGTTCTACGATACTCTGAAGACACCACGCATTCAGCTCAAGTCCACAATTGCACGTTTCTTTTTCATGAAAAACTGTATCTACTTTTGTTTTAAGTGTGGATACTTTTATTACTAGAATGTATCTAACCATCTATTACAGCAGGTCATATAATATCAGAACTGTTTCATTAGTACAAAATTATAAGGGATGTCGATAACAGCTTTTTTTTATTTCTTCCCAGGGCTAAGTTAATAAATAATCAATACCTAATTTCCCTCAATTATTTTGCGTAATATACACACTAGATATTAAATATCCCAATTTGAATTTTTTAAATTGAAATTAAAAACAATTAGCAATTACATAAATAAATGTTTGTTGAGTTTAAGTTATCCGACTATGTTCGGAACCGTGATTTTAAAAAAGCGCATAAATGGATAATTTCCATGATATTTAGTGTCACTTAGATTAAAATACATGTATAAAATGGTTTTAAGGGCATTTTGACAAAAAAACATTATTTAAATACAATATTTCGGCAAAAAATTAACTTAGACTAACCTTTCTTAAAAATGTTCTCCTTTTGTGAACAATGCTTCTATTATAATAATATTTTGCCTGTATATAGCTTAGACCTCTGTACAGAGGCTAAACTACGAGTTTTGAAAAATTCACATTATTTTCAGAATTATAACCCATTGAAATAATTATCGGCGTTTTCTTCTTAAAATTTCTCTCCTCTGTTGTCGTAAAATATGGATAAACCCACTTCTAAGTTATATATATTTCAAAAATTCTAATTGAGCCTCTGTACAGAGGTCTGAGCTATATGCAGGTAAAACATAATTATAATAGAAGCAATTTCACAACAGGAGAATCTTTTGAAAATGGGTCATTCTATGCTCATTTTCTGTCCAAATATTGTATTTAAATAATTTTTTATAGTAATACTATTCTTAAAACAATTTTATATACATTTTTCATCTAAGTGAAACTAAATATTAAAATATTATCCATTTATACGCTTTTGTGCAAAATCACGGTTTTGAACGTAGTCAATTACCTTAAAGAAAGAAATATATTTAATAGGTGAGATCACTAAATGTTACCTATTGGGGTTTACTAGTTCATACCAAATAAAGACTTTAATATATCTGATGAGTTAAGAGAAACGCACCTCTTACAAGAACTCGCCCTGTTATTTAGTCTTAAAATTTAAATTTAAATACTTAAACATAAAATAGATTATTAATTCTGTATGATTAGTCTAAATTTGTTTATTTTTATTTTCTATCATCCCTTCATATTCTTCTTCTTTTTTTGCTAATCTGCTTAGAAATAGAGCTTGGGATAAAAGGGGAACACTACATACATATTTTATCCTCTATCGATTCAAAGCTAAAATATAACTAAGAATACAAACATCACACCTATAAAATTCCGGAAATATGATAGCCTCTCTCACCTCGCATAAAAATGAAGGCAATCCACTGGGTGAAATTGCGAAGGCAATATTTCTTGTCAATGGAACACCTTCCCTGGGACAAAATTACATCTCCCAGTAGACGAAAAACAAGCATACAACAACACCCCTCACTTACAACAACAAAAAAAAAAAGGTTTTTTAGGGGAAGAATTTAAGCATTTTTTTCTCTGGAAGCTAAGAGTATGAAGAAAGAAACAAAGACAAGACTGAAAGCACTTTAACAACGCGAATTGCTCTAGTATGTGTCTTCGCGTGTTCCCGTGGGAAAGGGGAAAAGACAGGATAAGGCCGCGAAAGGAAGGAATAAATTGAAATAACAGAGATATTTTTCATCTCTTGCCATAGGGGCAGGAAAAGTATGTTTACATTTCAACAAATAATTTCAAAAATAAACAAAGAATCATGTTGATAGCACTCATTATTCAAGTTGGTTTTAAAAGTTAGACGAAAAAGAAAATTATTTACACCTGTATACATGTTTTGGATGTCATATATTTAAAAGTATATGGTTTATAACATTGTATTCCTAAAATAATTTACTAATAAGAACTAAAACTACACTACCTAATAGGAAATGCACTTTAGTATGTATAAATATTGACACACATATAATTAAATTTAAAAAAGAAAACAAAACGCTTTTTTTCTGTTGATTATTATTGGCAAAATACAAACAACATATCTTCAAGGAAATATTTGAGAAAACTTTCATATCAGTAACACTGAATAATAATAAAATTTTCTTGTAATTCAAATTGCCTATGTAGCTCAATGTTTTGAAAAGAAAAACTCGTTTTATTGATTTAAATTTAATTGCTCTAAATATAACCCCCTTCTTCTTTTTAAACATTTTAAAGTTTGCATCACAGTGGTAATAGGAGGTTTCTAATACAGTGTATTTCTAATTAAAATAAATATTTACAACGGAGGCAATTTAGAAAAATAGAAAAAAGTTTTCAACCATATTATATTTAATTTCTATGTATTTATGCATGATGCATTGTGAAACATTTATACATATGATAAACTGTTTGCGCCTTCTTAACGGGAGTGTTTCATATAGTTTTGAAACTAATGATGTAGACCAGGGATCGGCAACATTTTAGCTGTGGCGTGCCAAACCAATCTACCAATAGGATTTAGTGTGCTTTACTGTGGGACATTTTTGACAAAATTCTCTTAAGTGATAATGCATGCAGCATTAGAGAATAGAGGTCAATAAAATTTAGATTTACATTTTGATCATATATTAATTTTGCTTAAATTAAAGATATTTCTTAACATAAAAATAAATGGTATAAAATATAATTAGTTCTTCAACAAAAATAATAAAATAATAAAAATTGTACATATTTTATGTATTTTTAACATATTTATATTATAATAGGAAATGACAACTTGAAATATAAATTAAATAAAAAAATAAAAAATAATAATGCGAACCTACTGCTTCCTTGCAATACTTTCATACCGCAAAATCAGTGGTATCACGTGTGTGGCTTATAATTTGAAACGATTCTGAGTTGTTAAAGAATTTGCTCATGGACTCAAAATATTTTCCATATGAGGAAATATTTTTTTACTTTAATATAAAAAACCAAAAGCCGGGGAAAGAGTACATGTAATTTTTTTTCCTTTAAGGTATCCGACTACGTTCGAAACCGTTGTTTTAAAAAAGCACATAAATGGATAATTTTTATGATATTTAGTGTCACTTAGATTAGTATACATATATAAAATTGTTTTAAGGACATTTTGACAAAAAAAATCATTTAAATGCAATATTTCGGCAAAAAAGTAACTTAGATTAACCTTTTTTCCAAATGTTCTTCTTTTGTGAAAAATACTTCTATTATAATAACACCTTGCCGGTATATAGCATAGATCTCTGTACAGAGGCTCAACTATGATTTTTGAAAAATTCACATTATTTTCAGAGTTACAGACAGTTGAAATAATTTTCGGCGTTTTTTTCTTAAAATTTCTCCCCTCTGTTGTAAAACATGGATGAACCCACTTCTAAGTTATAAATTTCAAAAAGTATAAGTTTAGTATTTAAAGCCGAAGTATAGTATTTAAATAATTTTTTTTCGAAATGTCCTTAAAACAATTTTATACATGTATTCTTATCTAAGTGATACTAAATATCACGAAAATTATCCATTTATATGCTTTTGCAAAATCAAGGTTCCAAACGTAGTCGGATACTTTAAACAACTAAATATCTCCTGCAATGGCATTTAATAATTTTTTTAAGAAAAATAGCTGTATATTCACCTTTGGCTTACCTTATTTACTTTAGTTGTAAATTTATCTTCCATTGTTTTTTTTATTCGTATTCCGTAAATGTTCATAACTCTGAAGATGTTTGTCAAGTACGGTTCATTAAAAATTTACCAACTCCCATCCACTCAAAAATTGACAGACTCGATGAGTATTTAGAGTGTCACTGATAATTGTACCGCGTTCTACATGTGCTAATACGTAAAATTCTTATTTCTTTAATTTGTTAATTTAATATTTTTCTTCATTATAAGCTATTTAATTGAATGAGCCATTTGAAGAAGGGATTGATTTTTTTGTGTGAGATTCTTACATTAATATTATATTTTGTTCTTAAATGTATAACAAATCATATTATTATTATAATTATGATATAGTAATTCCATTAATTGAAAAGTTAGTTACACAAATAAAATCGTCTGAGTACAATAGTTTATACTTTTAAAGCACGTGATCCTTACTCTAGTTGTAAAATTAATTTTCAGAATTTTTTTCTTATTCAATTCCTACTATATTAGCTCACAATCTCCATATATTTATCTATTTATCATGGTGGAATTTTCAATTGTTAATAAAATACTTTTTAAAGTGCTCAATTGAGCAGAAATTTTATATACATGATTATTTGGGATGGCATACAATAATTTAATTATAATTAAGTAAATATTACTGATTAAAACTAATTATATTTAAAGAATTACAAATACAGCCACGTGGTCATCCTATGTGATGATTTAGCGACCCTTTTGGCGACTTGTGTCAAAACTTAAAAAGGTTTGTTTTCTCACGTTTTAAAGCGTTCAGTTGAACTGAAATTTTATATACACGATTGTTTTGGATGACAATATGATACTTTAATGATAATTAATAAAAATTAATTACCATAAATTAATAATATGCCATATGTATATATATATTTATATTAATTGTAACTATTTAATAAAAAGTAGCTAACATGAAATTTTTCTTTGCTGATCTAAGTAGGAGTTGACTTAATTTTTTTTTGTATTACTTGTTATATAAATATGAATTTTTTTTCGAAATTTTAATTTGTTAACTCTTTAATTATAACATTTTTCCATGACGTTAACAATCACATAAATCAGGTGATAAAAACGTAGATTGTGTATGTGTGCTTATGTTTCATTTAATCATTTTTTTACAAATTGAATGATTAACATATTTTATTTATGTATATTTTTCAGCTCATCATGCAAATGAGCATAAGTTAGGGACTTTATTTGTATGCTTATATAAAAATATATATACTATTGATATCAATTAAAAATTACTCGTAAATAGATTTTATTTTTGAAGTGATAACTTCTTTAAGCGCGTTTTGCTGGAGAGTGAACTTGTATGCTACATTTCATAAAGCCAAGTATTGTTACGCTCGGGTTTGTAACGATCGTAACAATGGTAACAATACTACTCGTAACAATACTACTGAATCATTACGGTTTAATGAGTCATGTATCGGAGAAATTTGTGCAGAGAAATGTAGAGCAGAAAATGGACAAATAATTCTAATGGTTACTATTTATATCTCACGAAATCAAAGAGTAGAGAAAATATTTGAATCCATTTAAAAAAATTTAGTTGCCTACACTGTGTGTAAAGTCGGATCAAATCTTCAGAACAAAGTGCCTATTATTTTTAGGGGGGATTTTAATGCAATTATTTCAAAAGACAAATTAGAGCTTTAAGTAGATCTTTAAAATTAAAATTCAATTTAATTATGTCAAATGATCCAAATAAATGCACGAAAAAGTACGGATCAACACTTGTCGGAGTTTTTTATTTTTTTTTAGATATTTAAGCATAATTTTGAACTATTTAATTAAACTAAGTATTAATAACCTATTTCAGCTACCATAAACCTATTGTTTTCTTCTTAATTCCCAAATATGATTATATATTTTGCAAAAAAGTATTATTTTATAAGTACAGACATATGAATAAAAAATTTTTATATAACAATACTAAAATGTTCTTTGTTTTTTATTTACCTAACTGATCCCTGAAATAACATTACAAAATTTGAAGTTATCAATTCTATCATGTGGTCATAAGCACACACACTCTTTTATCTAAACAAACCAGATTTCTTAATATTTAAAATTATCTTGGAAACAACTGACTAAATTTTTGATTGATTAAAACATATTGAAAGCACACTTTTTTTACAATAAGAAAATAAAAATTTGCTACTGTGAGTCACTAGCAAATGATCTCTGGATTGCTTTTATAAACGCTTTTCCGAATTCACTATTGCAGGAGCGCCGTAAATCCTTTCTTTGCTTCTGCTTTGTATCAAGGAGACATAGCCCTCGATAGTTGTAAATAAAAGCCTCCTCACACATTTCGAGAAGATAAGGAGATCGTATATTTCAGAGGTTGCTGGATCATCAAAAACAAAATAATATTAGGTACTTCCAGGAGAATAAATGTAGTAAGTTATTTATACGAGAATGCTTCAAAAGAAAATTATTTTTTTTCTCATATATAAAATATTCTATTCTAAAAGCCTCAGAAATGTTGACTATTGATAGTTAAACATTCGTAAGTACTTAGTCTGGCTTAAGAATATAATGGGGGTATTCCTAATTTTTATTAAATTAAATATTTGATTCATTTTACAAAGTACATTGAGGCTTCATATTCCTGGAGAAATACCTTAACCCCTTATAAGGGGTCTCAGGCATGTTAACTTTGTCTCGAGGGCTGATAATATAAACAATATTCAAATAGATATAACTCTTTTAAATTAAAATTAAATACCATAAAATCAGGCGTATGGCACGCACCTATAATTTGGAGCTGTAAGTTTTAATTTTTAGGTATATTCGCCGTATAACGCACACCCCCTATTTTATGAAGGAACCTGAAATATACATATGCAAAGATTTTATGTTGTGAAGTCATTTATTCCAGGTACTATCCCAAGATTTTCAAAAAATAGTAAAGCTATATTCTTTATGTTCACATGGAATGTCATTTCTTTAGAATACACAGTATTGTGTTGTATGTGGAAGCATAATTTTTTTCTATGCTCATCTTTTTTCATTTGTAAAACTCTCGTTTTTATACCCGGCGTATAACGCGGACCCTTAAATTTCGGTCTTATTTTTTATGTTGAAAGTGCGTATTATACGCCGGATTTTACGGAAATTCGAATCGTTAACACACTATTTATAAAGAAATGGGGCTTCAAAAAAGTGTAAATTATTTAAAATATAATCATAATTTAAAACATTTCAAGCATATGAAAGTAATCATCAATTCTGTAAGAATTATTAATTAAGTTTTACGTTGCGCATGATGATTTCGAAAATAGTAGCTCTAGTTACAAGCAATAAGTTTATTTATAAAGTAAATATATCCTTTTTTACACTGTAACTATATTTAGGTTAACAGAAAAATAAATTATAACATTTAAAAATAAAAATCATCATTTTAAATGTTTTTTTCGAAAAGTTCAATATTTTTCAAATATTTTTAAATACAAAAGATATGTAATACTAAAATTAAGAAGGGTTTAAAGATTATGATACATCTTATAATACTACAAACTTTGCCCGTACGCTGTGCAGGCACTG
>BMAV01013456.1:69014-87423 GCA_019973955.1 Trichonephila inaurata madagascariensis | reverse complement strand
CAAATAAAAATATGACTCTCAAAAAATTTAAGTGTATACTAAAAAAATAATTTACTTTTTTGGCTTCTTGTCGAATTGACCATTACTACTTTGTGTGTAAAAAATCTTCAGGAAAAAAATACAAATATTCTCACCTGGGGGTAAAACTGAAAATCAACAACGTGCAGAAAAGGAAACCACCTTCAATTTCAAATTATTATTTACATCTGTTAATAAGATACGAATTAGAAACCACAAGTAGTCACATATGTACCTAGGGTCTAAAGAAAAATTAAAGAAACTTCGGTGTTATAAAGATCAAAACTCAATTATCCTTTTTAAATGTTTGTAAGCATTCATGATTTGTTTTTTTAAGAAAAATAAATTATTATTTAATTCTTGATTAAAAAAAAAATATATACAATATATACAACTAATAAGACGAACGCAGAATCCCCGATATTCCATAAGGCAATTTATTTGCTTCATTGTTCGACGAATTAATATTTTATCTCGTCTGATGTAATTTTCTGATACAAGGTGAAATAAATATTCTGGAATACTTCAATACCAATATTGAAGGCAAGTGCATTCTTTGGAATATATATTTGTTTTTAATTGTCTCAACGATTCAAATGAATCCTAACAAAAAATAAATGTTTTAAATTCGAAACAAATGGAAAACGCATTCCCAATGAAAAATTCTTATACAAGTAATACTTACTTAAGTTATTACTTGTGTATTTATGTTAACATTATACTTTATTAAATAATTAAAGTATCTACTAATAATAATATTACCTTGAATGAGATGTATTTTAAATATCTGGGAATGTATGCCTTTTTAGAGACTAATTACTGTTTGCAAAGTGGAATTTTAACGATGAAATTCTTTGGAAGAGGTGTGGAATTAATTTGAATATTGGGTAGGTATATAAAATTCTTATTTTTCAATGATTCATTGAGATAAAAATACTGATTTATTTTACTAGTTTGAGTAAAACCTGTTTCAAGAAATTTTGTATAACGACAGTTAGTGTAACTCTAAATGTGTTAAAAAATAAAGATTAAAATCGTGCAACCAATTAACTTTAAACATTGAAGCACCAAACACCTTTTTCCAGAACATTCCAGATTTATCTATTTGAGTTTGGACAAGAATAAACCCATTTAAGTTAAATGATAATTGATTATATTATCTTCAAAATCCTCACAAAAATCATGAAAAAATATTATTAACTGAGAAATATGTTTTATTTAAGCTTTACAATAGTATGAAAAAATATATTTACAGGAAGAACAATCTATTGGATGCTTCTACATACGGTTTATAAAACAATCCCAAATAGAAGAGTAAAAGGCCTGAAACAAATATTCTTTTATTGCAACAAATATACTAGAAGATTACAGAAACAATTTGAAACAGATTTCAGTTTTGTAAACCTGAGGTAAAATACTCGGTTTTTTTTGGACAACATGTTAGGAAAAAAAAAACATTATATCGTATATTTAAGCTTCTTTGGGCCCAAGATCCGAAGAGAAAACGGAAGAAAATGATACCATCTACATTTTTTTTTTAACTTTTCGAAAAAATATTTTTCTATTCTCAAATGTTTCAATAATCAGCTATTTTTGCTAACAGAAGTGCGTGATACAAAAACCATGTAATCTGCAAGCTTCACTTCCATCTTACTATTCAATACACAGAAAAAAACTTAAAAATTCAAAAGATGGCGTTTGCAAATTTTGTAAAAAGCTAGTGTGCTTAGATTGTCGACAGTTACTTCTTTGCCCGTATCGTTTTGCTATGTTTTTAGACTTTTTTTTTCTTTGCAGAAACTGCAAGATTAATGAATAAATTCCGTAAAAATTATATTTTTCTTTGAAGTAAGGAACTTTTTGACTGGTTTTTAAGAGTCCGTCTTAAATTTCAAAATACGTGGAACGTGAAACATAAATGTAAATAATAATTTTATGTCGGCAAGAAATGTGTTCAAAAAAAATTAAACTGTTTTAAAAAGGGATACATGAAACTCCTCCTGAAAACGTATTGCATTTCCTGCATTCTAAAACTATAAATTTTGTTTTCAAAAGTAACATGCGCATATTTGTTTTATTTATTTATTTGAAAAAATAAAGGGCAGTTACAATTTTTGACATCATAAAAAGTATCGTAAAAAGGAACTCACATTCAAATTTTCATGACTATTAAATTTTTTGTTACCTTTTGAGAGGTCCTCACCTCTCTCTTAGGAACCTAGATATGTAGAAGGTAGGGAAGAAATAATAGCTATAATCCAATCGATCAACATATTGATCACACAAAATAACGACAGAATTTTAATTAATAACAGAAAGAGAGAATGTACAGGTCCAACTACCAAAGTGGAACAAAGAAGTAATACACGAAGGATTAGGAGACTATCAAACTTGATCCTTATTTTATATAGGATCTAATCTACTATCCGATTTAATCTATTATTAAATTAATCTCATTGTTCATTCATCCTGTGACGGGGTCACGCGTCTTTTCTGTAACAACCTCTGGGTTCTTTGACGGCCAAGATTAATGGCAAATCTTTTCCAACCAAAATCCTAGAAGTGAAATATGATAATGAAATGCAAATAAAATAGCTTTTAAAAGAACAGAAGTTTCAGTAAGCAGTATGGCAATTTAGGGAAAGTTATGTTTGGAAGAGATACGAGTGTGAATTGAAAGCCTATCATAAAGTTACCCGGATATCTAGCTATTATTACAAGGTGCATACCATTGCACGCGCGCCCAGGTGTTTTTAATTGAATCTTAGCTTGAATTAAGGTAGAACTGATTATTTGATATTAGGACGTAATATTATCAGAATTGAAGGCAGGCGGATAATATAATTATTTAGATAAAGTGGTCTAAATTACGCGATTCGGCTTAACTATCGCTGTGTGTTTAGTTCATTAGATTCTCACTTATATAAATTTATCTAAATTATTAGAGGTTTAAGTTATATTCTTAATAAAGTCATATTAAGAATTTTAAAATGTCTACTCATTTCGAGAATTCCACACCTCTAATTCACGCTGAAAATCAAAGATATGGTCACCAAAGAGCGACCATATCACAATCCCTTTAAATCTTTGCCCTAATAAGTATTTAATCACATTAATTTGAAAATGATACCTGTCAGAAATAATCTCACCTGAAAAGAAAATCTGGTTTACATCTACTCCTACTCTCCTCTAGCTAGAAAACCTCGACTATATATAGTAAACTTAATTTACACATCACGGTTTCTTCTTCAGAAGGGTTGGTTGTGAATAACGTGAACTGATAGCCCAAAGATTACCCAAGGGGGTTAGAGGAAGGTGCGTGATTAGATCCGTCACAACCTAAAATATATAATTGTTCTATATGATTATAATAAGTGTGTATTTCTATTTTTTCCCATATGGAGCTTTCCAAATAAGGTTTACTAATTCTTACTTGTAGGACGTTAGTGTTAAATTACCTCTAATCACAAAGAAAACTAATTTTTTCAAGAAAATATAATCCTTCAACGATTACATTTTCGTAGCAACTCCGGCGCATTCAGTATGTAGTATTTTTCCTTCTTAAAACTGTAGCATTAATGGAAAATTTTTCGTGAGTCCTTGAGAGAGGAATTTTCGTCACTGTTTCATTTGATTTCTTCTTTTCACTTCACTCTTTGGTCTTATCTTCCCAGAGGAACACCTGCTGGAGAAATTCGAGTTGTTGAAGTGCTTTATGCCAGCATTTGTTTTTCTTTTTCCTAAACTTTTCATTTCGGCTTCTAATAAAAGATGTTTAAATTCTGTTCTAAAAAGAGGCCTTCGTTTTTATTATTTTTTCATAAAAGAGCTGTTATTTTTAAGCACTTCTTTTTCGTCTACAAGAGAATTCGATTTAGTTCTGGGGAAGGTATTCTACTGGAAAAAAATACATATTCGTATCCCAATTTCATCCAATAGAAGAAGCTTTTGGCCTAAGTTTTATTTAAAATAAACAAACTACCACATTTTCAGTTTTATAAGATTCATATACTTAGTAATTTCCATTGTAAAAAGATATTTTACATTGAAATGTTGTGTCCACAAATATTTTAAATGACTCATATTTTACTTTTAATTAAATTGGTTATTAAAATACGAAAAAAAAGAGAGATCTAGTTTTCAATTTAAGTTAACATTTTATTTTCATTCCTTTTTCCAAAGTCTGCTTCTTTAAGATACATTTTTTTATCGTGTTCCTAGCAGTCATGCATAGAGGATACATACTGTCTAAGTCATTTTCTAATATCCGCCTTCTCGTAGCCCTGTTACACAACCTCGTTCAAACTTGGTAAGCTGTTTTGATTATGGCTTCTTCATCTTCTTAAAGGCATTCTCGGCTAATATCAATTCAATACGTCAAATTCCACAGACAAATAAAGCTCACGAACTTGATAGCACTCACTACATATATATATATATATATATATATATATATAAGACATGATTTTAGAGTCAGAAACAGACTTAGTTTTTAACAAGGTCTTTATTTGATCAAAGTTACACATCATCTGACGCAAGAGGCAGAGAGAGAAAGAACGCCACCGAATAATCTTAAGTGGGTTAAACACTTAAAACACCGGTTGCGGCGTCCATGAGTGCTCTTGAAAGTTAATGCTGACATATAGGGCTATTAAATATATCGATCTGAAATTAGACATGTTTATTGGCTAGGCCATATGTTCGGAAGAAATAAATGGGTCATTAGTTTGATATTTGAAGAGGTGAGGAGGTAATATAAAAGTGTGTGAATTACTAGATAGGGAATTTAATTTTTAATCTAATTTAATTATCCTCATATATATATATATATATATACTTTTCCCAATTAGATATTACGATGACGTGTACCAAGGACTTAGCAAGTTATTTTATAAAATTAATAAAATAATACATATTTTCGTTTTGCAGAAATCGAATTACTTTGCATTAATTGAAGTAAATAATGTTTCTATATTTTTAATATTGTTGTAAAGAATTAATTTATTACAGGTTTTTATATTTTTCCAACATTTTTTTATTGTATAATTGATAGAAAATTTCATGTCAATACATGCCATAAAGCATTGTTAATTTCTGTCTAGATAACTTTTAAATAATTCATAAGACTTAAAAATTGTGTTTATTTTATTCTCTTATTAAAACAAATTATTTTAACCTGCCGATTTTAAGCATTGCAATTGAAAAAAACACACACACACTTAAACTGTGTTAACTAATTTTTTATCCATGGACTAGTGTTAAGTTAGATGATTGAAAAAAAATTTGTACCAAAATAATAACGATTATTTTCTTTCAGTGTTAAATAAAATACTCTAAACTATTTTGTAACTTTATATTGTTGTTGCTGTGGAAACTGAAAATGAATGATGAAATATGTTGAAAAAACCAAAAATGATAATTAAGATGTCATTAAAAATATAAAATAGGAAAAGTTTTTCGTACATAACTTTTCTTGCCCTTAAGTCAAATTTGTTTTCACAAATTTGTTCAATGTGGTTATCTTTAGTCACCTGTATAATATTACGATCTATTGCCATGGACTTTCACCTTTACACAGGCATCCAGTTTCCTCGTGCTGTTAATACCTTCTTCTTAAACTCTTAGATATCGGTGCATTTATATGGTACTTTCACCTAAATTCATGTTGAACGGTAATTACCGACAAACATGTTGCAAACGAGAGCACACCAAATGCCATCCCCCGCTGCGATGTTATTTCCACTTATGTTCACAATTACATAATTGCTGCCACCTATTTGTTTGACAAAAACAATGCTGCAAACTCAAAATTTCATATTTTGTCTTTTCAGTGACATATTAATGATAATTTTCTGTTTATTCATCTGAAAATTTTTAAATTTTGTATTTGGGTAATTCATTTCTGATAACTTTCCAGAAATCACCAACTTACTAAAAATGTACTCTGTAGCTGTTTTATCCGAATACACTGCAGATTTATTACACTAACGATATCTGTAGATGATCGTTGTACACTGTTAACGCTTGAATTATGTTTTTGAGGATCAATACATTTAATTGTCTCATTAAAAAATATTGTAAACATTTTTAATCATTGATACATTCAGCTTTAATACTAAATATATATGTCTTAATTTATAAATGATTTCACTAATTCAGAAACACTATCTTCTTATGCTTTGCAACTTAATAAATTTTATAATTTGTGTGAATATATGAAGTGATTGTGAGAGACAATTATCTATAGAATTGAATTATTTCAAATTCCTTTATATCAGACTAAATGGATAATTCAAATGTATTTTGTTTTCCAGTGCCTACGGTTTATAACTCTAAAAAGCAAAATTTCACTTTAAATAATCCACACATTCAATGAAATTTCTATATCCCACTGACAACAATAAGAAGATTCTAAATATTTTGTCATTATTAAAATGAACTGAACACGCTTTTGTTTCAGTAATTTTAATTCAAAATGAATTGGACGGCAGTTAACATGTATTTGTCTATCTCTAGGGATTAAATGAACCATTTATTCTACGTTATGTTTACTTTAATTAGAGGTATAACAATATGATTTTGATCATTCAATTTTTTATGGACATATCGAGTAAAGTCCTCTCAGAAGCAATAAAGCAACATTTTGTACATATTTTTATGATAATTCTAATACAAAATGTGCATTAAATCCCAATAAACATTAGTTCCATTAAAATAAAACACAATGATTTAAATTCTGCATTGTCTAATAACAATAATGGATGCCAAACATTTGTTCCATTTTCTAATTATCATTGTAATTCATTATGAAAATCTCTCAACTGCATTTATGTACTTTTTTCTATCGAAGCAGTAGTAACTGAAACATTATATAAAAACATTATTCAAGGTAAAATATATCAAATAATATGTACTTTTTTTATTTGAATCACTGATTCTAATTATGAAGATTGAATATAACTTTATCTAAAAATAAAGAATGTTAAAATAATGCCCAAGAAAATATTTTTTTAAATACATATAGTAGCCAGAAAAAGTCTTTGATTATTAGTTAAATTATTTAACACATTATTTTTTCAGTTTTTATTTAATTAACTTTTACAAATTGTTACGTATTTAAAATTAATTTCATCTATATCATTCATGAACATTGAAGTATTATTGAAATTTATCTAAAGGAAAAATATTTCTACAAACTGAATAAAACAAGAAAATTCTCTTACAGAATTAAAAAAAAATAACTACACAAACCTTTTTTCTGCAACAGGAGTGTCACACTCAAATACTAACATGGGCCAAACAAACAAGGGTTAACTTTAGGTGGGCCTAAAAATATCCATATTCATTGAAACGTAGGTTTTTCCCGAATAACACATTGTAATAAAGAACCAAAAAAAAAAAAAAAAAAAGAAAGAAAAAAAGAAATTAATATTTAAGTCATGACATATGACATCTCTTTTCTGTGCTATTATCTTTCCATTTTAGGGAGATTTATTTTATTTTATTTTATTATATATTATGTGCTGATATACTCACCGGGCCACAAAAATGTTCGTTGTGGGCCACATGCGGCCCGCAGGCCGCGAGATTGGCACCCCTGATCTACAACATCTAAGATACTTTAAATGCAATTGCTCTACCATATTACAACTAATCCGCTTAGGAGACTTCCCTAAATGTAACATTACCCATACAATTTCTGTAAATGCTGATGGAAGCAAATTTTACGCGAAAATCTGAATGGACTCCTGCAATTAGATTGATACCACATCTAATGTCCCTAAATATCGTCGTGCAGTTTTTGAAAGAACATAAAATCATAGGGCTCCATTGTCGTGAAATAGGAATGGAATTAAGACTACGTTTATGTCATTTTTTTATGTGAAAATCTTATACAATTTGGGATTAATATGCAGACTCGTTGTTATGTAAGATGTACCATTGAGTATTTTCCTCATCTGAGGTCTTAACAACGATTATATTTCTGTAAGCTAAGAAAAAAATATCCAGATTATACTAATCCTATACATTCCACTAGCTTTAAGTGTCTTAGCAATGAATTTAGGTACCATGTTTTTGGAACTAATTTCGCCAATCTCTAACTCAACTCGAGCATCTGCACGTTACAATATAAGTAGAGATTCATTGCACCATATTATTTTTTTAAATCACCTGTACTAATTTTTTATGTATTATTTTGTTTAGGGATCTAACCTAGTCATCGAGCTGAGCTGGGCTTGGATGACAAACACTCATATGGTATCCCATGCTGTCTCAAGTCAGTGATACGCTTTATAAATCATAGTAGTCTGGCAGAAGCGAAATTCCAGTTTCTCAGCAATCCATATCAGATTTTATTTCAGTGAGTGAGAGATCTGGAAAACGTGCTGGTATGGCAACCGTTGACAACCTTCTGAGTTTGCTACGGGTTCTATTCTGTTATTCTACTAATAATCTTGGAGAAAATATTCTTTAACTGTGATTTTAGTTTATAAACCATTTTCCGTAGGCAAATGCAACTATATTTAAGGACCTATCTCTGAGTATGTGAGCGAATAGTTAAGCGTTGATGGTTTAGCTGAAATTCAAGTGTTAGTAAGCAATTACTGGTGGTCGTGCATGTTAAGATTAATAATCACCATAGAATCCATCAGAAAGTGGTTAGGTAACCAACTTTGGAGTTGGCCAGGCTATCGGGCTTCAAGAAGGATCACACAAGGAGCTTCAATCAGGATAAGTAATTTCGATAATTTAGTCATCCGATTACGAGTAAGGATTTCTTATTGCTCACAGAGTTAAGTTACAAAATTTTATATATTTCTTTGTTCTAAAGAATAAAAAAAAATTAGTTATTTTATGATCATGTTTGCTTATTTCTTGAATTCTCTCACACCCGCCAGGCTTCGGGCCGCATCATACTGAAATAAGTCAAAACACGACAGACAACTGTGGCTCTATCGTGTTAAAAGGTGGTGTATTTGAGATCTAGAAGATAGGGCGCAGGTATCAACCTCTTCACATCTGAGAAATGTAACCCAAGTTGTTCATACTACCAATGTCATATTGTTCTTGCCGTGTAACCAACTCAACCTGTCTTTACACCAGGACAAGCACCAGTAGACACGTATGACGTTACTAAAACTCATGAAGGACGCATGAGTTTCTTCGTTGTCATTTCAGAGGGGAAAAAACCGAAAATTGCTTAAAATGAGAAAATTTATTCCTTCTAGATTTTTCTGGAGTAAAGTTTGACATGAAGAATTAACATAACTGTACAATAATTTTTATATTAACTTCAGCAAACGTAAAAATATGTAAACGATTGCATGTATAGTAAAGGTGTTACGAATTAAATGAAATATATATTTTTAAGTCAGAATTCTAAATTTTAAATATATATATATATATATATTTATATAAGCATTCCATAAAGCATCGCTAACCCTAATTCACTGGCCTAATTCAGCGATAGCGTGTCTGGTGAATTCCAATTTCTTCCTGCTTTAGCACTGTATGTTCTAGTACTTCTTCACTTTTGTTTTATATTTCTATATATATATATATATATATATTGTGTACTTTTCCTCGCAACATGATTCATAAAAATGCTAATGTTCTTACAATTTAATAAAATAATTCTATAGAGGCATTCATTAAGGCGTAGGAGTATGGAAAAGTGTGAGTTTTATCAAAATCAAAAGGGAAAGTATGTAGTATGAGATGGAGAAATTTTCAGGAGAAATATAGCTTTTGCTTGTTTTTTTAATTATTTAATAACTGTCCCAGATATTTCTTCGAAATAAGTATCATAATGTGACACAATATTATATTAAACTGTTTAAGATTTTTTTAAATTTATTTTCCTAACTCCAGAATCAAGGAAATCCTTAGATCCGCATTTCATTAGTACAAACAAAAACAAAATAAGAAAAATTTTATTACCACGAGGAATTGTGATGAAATAATCACTTAAGATCTCACACTCGTTTTGCTAGAGTTACTTTATTTAAACACTTCGTTTTCTACAATTTGTTAAAACAGGATTGCAACCTTTAATACCTTTGAAGGAAGTTCAACTGATTATCTTTGACCTCAAATATAAGTGCATCTCTACTTATTCTAAGAGTTGCGAGGTATTTATAGTAGAAGAAGGAAGTGTAATTACGTTCATCCCAAATCGGGGGTCATCCATTGGGAATGCTAAATGAACATTCCCTTTCTTCGCTCCACTGGAAACTTAAGTAATGATTTTGCCTTTTCGTTTTGCAGCACTAGTTACCTGCACCTGAGGTCTTCATCGGCAAAAGCGTCCTTCACTCGGGAAATGCATTGCTTGACCCTGAAGTCCTTTATCAAGTAGAAACTACATATATATGCTCAGATGCACTGCTTTCTTTTCCAAGGTGATCCTTATTTACAAAATTTGCCAGCGCCAGTTGTTTGTGTAGGAGTTGAGGTGTGTTTACTCTGGATGGTAATATTTATGGCCTTATCCCGGCATTTCACGCGCGAAAAAAAAAGAACGAAATTTCACGCGCGGGGTATCTCATACCCAAGGATATTATCGTTCTTTTTTTGCCGTAACATTTGCATGCAAAGGTGAAAAGGGAAGACATGTAGGAAAGACAGTATACTTATTACACTTTTCACACGTAAATTAGTTTTTCTTTGCTTTTATTTGGGCATTCGGTACATTGTTTATACACTCATGTAATCTTCGTAACAAGTGAGTGCGATATTTTCCCTGGATTTTAATTGCTTAAAAAATCATAGAAGCATTGCTTGCTGGTTTCTACATTCTTCTGTAAATTGAAATCCCCAATACCTCAGAAATCAGCATTTAGTTCGATGTTTGGTGGGTGATTTATGAGTACTAACAAACTACGAGGGTGGACTGAAATGTTTCCGACCTCAATGTGAAGATGGCAGCATTTATCATTAAAAGCTAGTTAATTTAGTTGTTCCTCTATTGACAGTTACTCATATAAGTTTCAGCCATTTTGGACTCGCACTTGTTATGTAAAGTGAGTTGATGTGAGTGTTTTTGTGAAAATGGACAAAATTGAGTATCGATCTGTCATAAAATATTTCCTTTTGAAAAGCAATACACCTACGCGCAAATCAACGATGAGTTGGATTCTGTGTATGGGGACTCTGCAGCATTATTTAACACCGTGAAAGTTTGGGAAGCTGAATTTAAACGTGGCCGTAAGAGGTTGGGAGACGATGGACGTTCGAGACGTCCAAATACTGCAACTATTGACGAAAACACCGCCAAAGTTCACCAAATGGTGATAGATGACAGCCGAATTAAAGTGAGAGATAGCAGAGGCTATGAACACGTCAAAAGAACGTGTTTGTCACACATTAAATCTACATTTAGGCATGAGAAACCTGTCCGCGCGTCGGGTGCCGCGTTTGCTCAAGTTAGACCAAAAACGTGTTCTAATAAATATTTCCAATGCTCTGTTTGCGCAGTTTAGGCGCAATGAATCCGAGTTTTGACGCCGATTAGTTACCGTAGATGAAACTTGGATACACCATTATACGCCCGAAACAAAAATACTGTCCAAACAGTGGACTGCAAAGGGGTAAATGGCTCCAAACAAAGCAAAAACTGTTTTTTTTTTTTGGGCTGGGAAAGTGATGGCGACTGTTTCTTGGGATAGCCAAGCAGATATTTTAATCAATTATTTTCAAAAAGAAAAAAAAAACATTACAGGAGCATAGTACGCATCATTACTTGGCAAACTGAAAACATAATTTGCGGAAAAGCGACCACATTTGCAGAAAAATAAAATCCTGTTTCACCAAGACAACGCACCTTCTCACGCCTCAGCGGTTTCCATGGTGAAAATCGCCGAGTTATCGTTTAAACTGCTTGATCATCCGCCTTACTCACCAGATCTAGCCCCAAGTGACTTATTTTTGTTCCCTCATCTAAGAATTGCGCTCGGAGGACAGAGATTTTCGTCAAATGAAGAGGCAATCACCTTTGTGAAGAATTATTTTGCAGAGAAAAACACAGAATACTATTTGGACGGGTTACAAAGATGGGAGCATCGCTGGGAGAAATGTGTAGAATTACTAGGAGATTATGTTGAAAAAAAATTAGAAAAAATGTCTTGTATCTTTGTTAGGTCCGAAACATCTCAGACCACCCTCGTAATTTGTGCATTTAATGACACAACGTTCAACAACACCCACAAAAAATTGATATAGGGTAACGATTACATTTTCTAGGTATTGAATATAATGTGGTCTTTTTATAAGGACGGTAACTGCTCTATCAGTTAACTTATCTGGATAGATTTCAGTAGAGAAATCATATTTTCTACTACACACTATATCATTCAATTCTTCCACCTCATCTCCGCTAAGAAATTCTTCATCCAAAAATACTGTTGTGCTATATCTCTATTAAATACTGCATCTATTAAATTACTTAAATATCTCATTTCTGCATCATAACTAATATAATAGACCATTGAATAAGAAAGATTTTAAAGCATGCTCATGCATTTTGAACTGTAAAGACGATTCATGCACAGGGTATGACATACCCCAAGAAGTGATATCCAAAAAAATATATTTAGACTTCGTCCACAAGCTAAGGCCCCTCAAAGGGTATACACATTAAAAGTCAACTTCACGAGAAACTATTCATTTTTCGAAAAAAGTTTAGATGGAGTCTTGAAAAAAAATTAGGCTGTGGGTATGACATATCCTCCGCGATAAGTGCAGGGTTAAATCAGTGATTCTCAATTTTTCAATATTTGTGGCCCAAATCATATTTTCCTCGCCCCCTGTCTTCATACAATAACAATGTGTTGAATGTAATAAGAATGTACTTTGACACTAAAGCTGTTTTGTATGACTTTATATATAAACCATACAATTATGAAGATACGTGTTAAGTTTTGTATATGAAAAGCCCATGAAAGGCACTAGTAAATATTAAACTTTTTTTAAAATTTAGTAGTGATAAATTAATGATCGAAAACATTTTCAGCGCTGGTACATATAAAAGCATATTATTTCATTGTGTTTGATTTTTATCATGTCAGAAAGTATTTTGTTTTGATTCCTTTCAACAAATTTATACTTATATTAAATCTTGTATTTTCGACTTTTTAATATACTCGCGCTCCCCGCAGAGGAATATCACACATCATGAGGGGGCACAAACCACAGTTTGAGAAAGGCTTCCTTTACATCTCTGATTAAAGCAAAGATGATGCAATGCCATAATCCTTTTTACGCTTAGAATTCTGCTGAAGGGGAGCCATTATGGAGGTTCTTTCACTTACAACTATATATACATTTCTGTACCATTTAGTATGTAGATATATATATATTAAGGTATCCGACTACGTTCGGAACCGTGATTTTGCAAAAGCGAATAAATGGGCAATATTTATGATATTTAGAGTCAATTGGATTAGAAAATGTATATGAAACTGTTTTAAGAATAGTATTACAATAAAAAATTATTTAAGTACAATATTTTGACAAAGAATGAACATAGAATGACCCATTTTCAAAATATTCTCCTTTTGTGAAAAATGCTTCTATTATAATAATATTTTGCCTGTCTGTAGCTCAGACCTCTGTACAGAGGCTCAACTAGAGTTTTTGAAATATATAACTTAGAAGTGGGCTTATTAATGTTTTACGACAACAGAGGGAAGAAATTTTAAGAAAAAAACACCGATAATATTTTAATGGGTTGTAACTCTGAAAATAATGTGAAGTTTCCAAAAATCATAGTTGTCTCTGTACAGAGGTCTGAGCTATATACAGGCAACATATTATTATAATAGAAGCATTTTTCACAAAAGGAGAACATTTTGAAAAAAGGTTCTTCTAAGTTAATTCTCTGCCGAAATAGTGTATTTAAATAATTTTGTATTTGTCAAAATGTCCTTAAAACAATTTTATACATGTATTCTAATCTAAGTGACACTAAATATTATGAAAATTATCCATTTATGCACTTTTTTAAAATCACGGTTCCGAACGTAGTCGGATACCTTAAAGATACCTAATGTACATATGAGTCACTTAAAGTAATGTGTCAAGTTAGTACCTTGCATATCTATTTTGAAATTGAGCTAAGACTAAATATAAATAGAATTGTGTGTTTTGTAAAGACGATAACCATATTTACTCTACGAATTTCATCTTATATGGATACAAAACAATTTTTTGAACGATTACTTTTATGTATAAAGAGTCGTATTTGTATAGACACGTATTTATTTAATTGAAATAAATTTATATGATTCTCACTAATGGAATAATTTGTAAGATGATTAACATGTAAATTAATGTATTCAAAGCATTTTGAGAAAAAATTGACTGAAGTGAATAGAAATACTCAGAAATAAATATAAAAAAAATATATTTATGTATTTCAAAGAATGCTCTATTTGAAGGACTTTTTTTAAAGTAAAATACACATCCTAAGTTAATAAATAGTTCAATTGAAATAACATAACCATACTAAGTTGAAATTTTACTGAATTGAAATTTTAGAAATATTTTAAAGCAATGTATGAATTATTGATATACATTTTTGCTGGCAATATGGTTACATAAATACTTTTTTTTAACGTAATAAGCAATTATGAGAAAATTTGAAAATAAATTGCTTTTTTAAATAACAATTCAAAGACAGTTTTATATTTTCTATAATATATATTTTCAATTTACTGAAAAGAATAATAATAATAAAAAAAAACTTATATCTAACCGTACATCACACAATGATTAAATAAAGTGCATCATTTTATTATCAACATTTTTTATTCAATAACATCAGCATGAACATTTTTTATATGAGTAGGTTATGAAGGTAAAAATTTTGTGTTTTTCTTATGGATGCATCAATGCGTAATGTATTTTTGTGGACTAAAAATGTGAAAAAAGATAGGTAGATTCACAAATAAGCTTATATTTAAGATACAAACTCAATTCTCATCATTATTTTAAAATATTACTTTTACTTAAAATTTAAATTAGTCAAATAAAGCTTGTTTAAGTATTATTTTGCTATTTTTGTGTGTGCTTTAAAAACTTTGAGTGTTATTATAATTATAAGTATGGATAAAGTTACATAATGAAAATAGTAATAGTAATGCACGGATAAAATTTTTTTACATAATTATTGGCATGAAAACTTCTGGGTAGGAAGAATTTTCCTGACTACTTTGAAAAAAGTACTCCTAAATATCTGCCAAGAAGCCCCACAAATTCCTTCTTCGTTTTGAGAAAACATTACTCATGCTAGTTGTAAATAAAACCCTCATCGCATCCTCCTTATAGATAAGAAGATTGTATATTTCAAAGGCTGCTGGATCATCAGAAACAAAACAATATGGAGTGAATCTTTGATAAGAGCTCTAGTATTTTATACGTTCATATTTCAAACGAAGTACCTTCTGTATCTTTTGGGAAATAAAACCTTTTTTCTGTGCCGACAGTCAAACACTCAAGAATATTGGCATTAGCTTATGGTAAGGTTAAAAAGCTACAAAAGTTGTTTAATGGAAGGGCATTTATAATTTTTGATCCTCAGATTAAAGGTTTTGTTGTACAATTGTTACATTAGTAAGAAACATTGTTATAGGGAAAGAAATACTTTTAATCTAGTAAATCATTCACTATTCAGAAAATAAAGTGAAAATTCTACACATTCTTTTTTGATCGAAAAAATAACTACATGAATTTTTCTTTTATCACATTACAAGTTATTGAAATGTATCGTTTTTAACTTTTACTGCATGACTTTTAAAAAATTCGACTTTAAGTCACAACATTTGAGGAAATTTCCTTGTTCATAAAAATTTTGTTATTAATTTCTTTATATAGTTAAAATATCTAATTGGGTTCAAATGAGTTAATATTGTTTACTGATTAATGTCAGAATGCCAATCGAACTTAAAAATTAAGGGTAGTGGACTTCTTAATTTTAACTACGATTAAGTGTGGGGAATGATCTTGAGTGGCACTCTACTTTCTAAATATCTATGGCAAAACATGATAAAAAAGTTAAGCTTTGATATTACACACACACACACACACATATATATATACATACATACCGATATCGGTTGAAGATCAAGAGAGAAGGGTAGCTACATCATACACTGTATTATTTCAGTTCCAAGAAAAGATTCTACTAAACTGCCCGTATGTGGTATCGGTTTATTTCACATTGAAATAGGTTAGTCATAAAAGGCTTCACCGTAAGGCATGACATAAAGACTCATAATCACGTCTGGATACCTTCGAGCCATCAGACTGTCATTTTGAAAGAAATTTTAGTCCGCCTATGTTAATTCTAGAACATACCATCCAACCACTTCTTCTGTAATGTGAACTTTCCGAAACAAAAAGAGGATTATTTGGAGTGCCACTTTCACTTCATATTAAAATACGTCTGGTGCCACACTGTTCCTAGTCCGTAAATATCACTTCACAAACATCCCTTAGCAACCAATGCTGATGTTCAGCAGCCTGATTTCCTTTTTTCCTTAATATGACTTGTTGTCAATGTAATACACACAATTGGCGTCGGCGAATACAGATGAACCACATGAAGCCTATTTCGAATTGTTGGGTTTGTGTCATTTCGTCAAGGCCCAGTGGTCAAGTTATCGGATTGTGGTTGATGAATTATAAGTTCGAACCCAGTGCCTCTGAAGTTCCGCCATGTAAGGGAGCGATGCACGTTAAATCTGTAGATAGCTCAAACATTCTTCCATTGGTGTGGCGTGGTAATTAGGAGAGATGGGTGCCATATCTTGTGTCGTACTCGTCATTTGACCATGGATCAGAATAACGAGGTCTGTCGCCAAAAGCCGTCGTGTAGCTGAACAGAGCGACGTTAATATTCACTCAAATACTCACATTTGGTCACGTTGAAAAAAAAAACAACAACTGTCTTTAAATCTGTCACAACGAGATATTAACAGGATATTTTGGTCATTGTTTGCTGTGGTAGCACGTCGACAAACTTTTCTTAGTTGACACAGAACATGTCCTGCTTCTCAGAATCAATTGTACATTCTTCCAATGACAGTTCTTGACACTCCAACAGTGTCCTCTACTGCTCTTTGTGTTTGCCCAGATTCCAGTTTCAAAATAATACTCCATCTACTCCGTATATGATATTTTAGTGACAATTTAAAGTCCTCAATACTCCAAACAAAATCTAAAAAAAATTAATTTGACCATTGATACAACAAAAACAACAGTTTCTACTAAACCATGTGATAACCTTATTACTTATAACCACTTATTATTAAATATTATTAAGGTTATAAACCACTTGTAACCTTTTATTGGGTTTTTAGCTTCTTTAACGTTGAATAGCATGTGAAGTTCCATACTTCTGTTTTCTGCTACATTTTAGATTATATATGTTTTATTTTACGTTAGTTATAAGAAGAAACATTTTCGAAATTTTGTTAAATCCATGTGTTCTCCTAATTGTTCTGAACAATGTGTTTATGTATATGCATAATCTATGCTGAAGGTCTGTAAACAGAATAAAGGAAAAAGTTGAAAGTGTGCCTTCTCGAAATCGAAAAAAACCTGAATAAGGAATATCAATCGTAAAAAAGTTCGAAAAATTATTTAAATTTGTACTCGTACCAATCTATTTTTTTTTTTTTTTTTCATTTTTATTTTCTTTCTTTTTTTTCCCAGGATTTTATGAAGAGTCCATTGCCAATTACGTAGCAATAAGAGTTTTTACTAAAGGATACCTAAAATTTAAAAATACACACACATATATATATATATATATATATATATATATATTGTTACTAAATCAGAGACAGTTACACAAAATACTTATTGATAATATTTTAATATGATATTTAATTTTGAAATTTTAATGTTCTTCATTGAAAAATACAATGTTTCAAAGTCACTGAATAAATTCATTACACTTTATGAAGTATATAAATCCAATAATCACAAAATATTAATTTTGAAAATAAAAGATATGTAATGTTATTATATGTTTCAAAAAATAATTAAACGATTAAAAATTGTCAAATTCCTCTTATGAATTTCAAACAATTATTCAGATGAATAAATTTGGAAAGTCTCATGGTTTAAATAAATTTTTTTTCCACTTAATTGTTTCCTTATTTAAAAATAAAACTAAGTTAAATCAAATTTCTCTGTCTAGGATTATTTATACAGTGAAAGTATCATAATAAAATTAATCACATATTTAATCTTCGAAACACTTTTTAATTAAATTATCTCTTCAATTTTGAAGAAAGAACTTCACAAATTTCTTAATTAGTTTACTTTCTTATTTAAAGCTGATTAAAATGTTTGAAATGTGAAAATTTGTTCAGTCTTAATATTA
>BMAV01013456.1:41751-59014 GCA_019973955.1 Trichonephila inaurata madagascariensis | reverse complement strand
TCATTGCACTCCAAAGCCCTCGGAATAAGGTTATGGATAGCACTGCACAGAAAAGGTCGTACTTCGGAAAGACGTATATATATATGTCCAGAAAATTAATGCTTTGACTGAGCGAGACATTTATATACGTCGGTGGCACAAAAGAGGTTAAAGTCGTAGTGTAGCTCTAGAGTCAAAGTATAGTATTATTGAATTCAATATATTGTTATTGTATGGAAGGGGGCGCGATGAAAATGATGATTGGAAAGTGGGTCACGTGTATTGAAAGTTTGAGAAGCACTGTGGTAATGGATAACAATGCCATTCATCATCATTCTCAGCTCACCACTCGTATCTGACATGTTCATTTTAATTGTATCAATTCTCATAGTGTAACAAGTAAAAAAAGAATAAAATACTCTACATTTTGATAGAATTACATTTTTTGTTTACGATACAATTGTATTTTCAGTGCAAGTAACAATATACATAAAATAAAATGATTCATTTAGAACTGAACCAAAAACAGTTGATTTTGGTGGAACGAAAACCGTAACGAAAAAATCTACGGTTCAAAGACCTTATTCATTGACAAATGTATGGCATACGGAGAAATAGTATGAGTGTAAAACACATGCGATAATGGTGCATATAGTTCAAAGGCGAATGTACAAAAGTCAATGACAAACAACGTCCTATATGACTATCGGTTTCGGACAATACGATTGCAAAATGGGAAGAAGCATTGCTAAAAGATTGAAGGGTGACATTTAAGAACAAGGTGAACCTTTGTGTCAGCCATTCCTGTATTCTCAAAATTTTGCAGACCATTTAAGATATGCTTAGGTTTGTGCAATGTGAGTCCTGAAAGTGCTAACGGAGGCAACAAACGGAAACGCGCTGGTGCGGCCAACGAATTTCTCCAAGCCTGCGAAACTTTTAGCAAGTAAATATCGAACTATATTGCCACTGGGGACAAGATCTAGGAAAGACAGAATTGCTGAATCTGTGAAAATTCAAACTAGCACTAACTATCGCCAAAGTGACTGCGGGCGTCTCTTGGAACATGTAGATATTAATGTTCTGCTATTCTACATCTGCATGGACTACTACAGGAACACTTTTAAGAACCTTCGGCCATGATTGAAAACATTTGGCTAGAAATCAAATATCGTAACAAAATATGATTATTTAAAAAAATCACGTGGAAGCTAAGTATGAATTTGTTCTTGAAATACTTTTACAATATACTTGAAAAATATCACTTCAGTATAAATATATATTTATATCTATTTAATAAATAGCAGCATTTCTCTCTCTCTCTCTCAAACTGTAAGGTGCACCCCCATATAATAAGGTGCACTTCCCCTATATCTGTGTGATAATTCTACGAGGGGGTGCGAGCATATTGAAAAGTCAAAAACAAAAGATTATTTGAAAAACTAATTAATTTACTGAAATAAACAAATAAAATACGCTTTTATGCATAATAAAAAACAAAACACACATTTATACTGATATAATACACTTATAAAATGTATCACTACTGCCCAACAGTGCTAAGTTAAGAACAAGTTTGATAATTACCAGTGACCCAATGGACTTGTCATATATAAAATTATATACAAAAAATTAACTCTTATCTTGATCATTTGTACGTTTTATAACTAACCCCTTAACTTCTGATTAAAAGTTGTGCGATTCTCTCCCCAATGGCTCCGTTTCCTACATAGGTGCGTGAATGTGATGTATCGGGCGAGGGGAGAAAAAAGGATTAAATAAGCATATCCTCTGAAGTAAGTAAATCCTTCGCAAACATTGTTAATGTCATTTTATTGAATTCCAAAGCCTAAAGAATAGTTTTATGGATATTAGTGCACAAAAAAGATCGTACTTCAGAAAGACGTATATATACGTCCTGCGCAAATAACGCTTTGGCTGAGTGAGACGTTTATATACGCCGGTGACACTTAAGAGGCTAAATCATGATTGCAGGTTTAGCGTCAAAGTATAGTACTATAGAATTCAATAGATTGTAATTGTATGGACGGGGGGAGGGGGCGTATTGGGATGCAAGTATTGAAAGTTTGAAAAGCTCTGGTATACAGATAAAATTTGAAGTCTATACGATTAACAGTTTCTGAGAAAAAGGTACATAAAAATGATGAAATTACCATTGCCACCACCGCCGGGGGCGGGAGGTACCGACTCCTCTTTACAACTGATTTGATCAACTAATTGGCATGGAATGCCGTAACCCACTTACCTTTAAGCCCAGAATTAGCCGGCTACAATCGCTTTCCTGATTTGAAGAAACACCAGGTTGGGGTGTATTTCAGAAATAGGGAGGAACCGAAAGAAAAATGTTTACATTAGCTTTGCGGTGGAAGAGTTCTAAGATTCAGGCAAAAGGAAGTAGGTACACCGCATGCAAAAGTGCATTGATCTCAATGGCGATTATGTTGAAAGTAGTGAAAAGTTTTATCTATCTAACCCGCGGTCACTCGCGCCTGTTTTTGCTACCTTCGTTACTCGCGGGGTGTAGAGAACACCCCAAACTTTTAACGCATGTATTTAATTATAAAAATAAAAATTAAGTCATTATGATACATATTTATAAAGTACAAGATGAGTTTTGTATTATACAAATAAAATGATTTAATTTATTGCACACAAATGAGACTAACATTAATTTAAACTAAACATACAAAATTTTCATTTTAAAACACATAATTTTATATTTTTTCATAAACCAGTATAAAACGTATATGCCAGTAATAAATATACTTTATAATTAATGAGATAATGATAGTAGAAAGTATAGAAAAACAATATTTTAATCATTTTCCAAACTTTCAGAGCAGACTGTATACAAATGCTCAACTTGTCGCGGGAATTCTCAGCCCTCCAGATAAACTTTTGAAGGTCATTACATTCCAACTATTCTTTAAAGAGGGATTGCATCACGCCTGAAGGTTCAATGATCTAAAATGTGCAGCTACAGAAAAAATCGTGGTTCTGCACATTCTTTTTAGAAATCTGGGAGGACTTTCTTGTTGCTGGGGTGTAGAGAACACCCCGCGCGAGTGATCGCGGGCTAACAATGTATATATATCTATTTTTTTTTTTTTTTTGGTGAAAATTCATTGAGTACATTATTTTACTGCCAACCCTTGTATAGTGTCTATAACGAAAGAAAAAAAAGTGTTCACTTTCATGTTCGAACGCAGTAATAATAACGATCCCTGCATTTGGTGTCATTTTTTTCCAGAGTTGGCAATGCCTTTTCATATGGTGAAATGCATCGATTGTATAATACGTAAGTAGCAATAACGATATTTTGTTTCTTTTTATTGAAATACCATTTCAAATAAGTACATAATTTACTTGGATAATAAATCCTGCACATTATATATAATTAGTTACATAATACTTTATTTAATCAATTAAAAATTTAGTGTTTCACGTAATAGTGGAAATATTTCTGAGTTTTTAATAAAGTATTTTTATGAGATACAGATGGGAATGTTTAAAAAAGCTTGTTACGGTTCATTTTTAGAAAGACAAAAACATACGCTCAATTAAAAAAAAAAAGTGTTTTTATCAATCCCCAATAAAATGCTTCCTTTATTTAAAGAATTGTTTATTATTTTATTCTTCTTTCCTATTATTATTATTATTATTTTACTTTTAGCGAAACATATTTTAACAAATTAATATATGTTTCTTGCATAACATATTCTAGCATACAAATGTACACTTCTAGGTTTATATAGATATTACAAACTTGTTTAAAATGTAGGAACTTATATTGTCAACTATATATTCAGAGAGATATTCGAATGAAATATACAGATTATAAATTTAAACAATACTTTTGAAAACTGTATTTCTTACATTCAATTTTAATTTATATGCAGAAATTGGAGAAAACTTATAATACAATTGTGAAATATTAGAAAAATCTCATCTTTTTTTTGTCAAATACACAGCTTTAATTGCCTAAAGCGAAAAATATTAATTAGTATGTATTTTTTTCTAACCACATCAAATCATTTTGCCTTCACTTTTCTTAAGAATATATAAGCAGAAATTGATTTCATATCTTCAATTTTCCATTTAACATAAACATTTTCAAATAATTAATCAAGCGTACAAATTAATGAAATAAATATTTTTGCAAACGCTGTTTCAAGTATGTTTAAAATCATTTCCAATTGCTCGCCTCCAAACGTAATTACAATTAATTTCAGCTTTATTTTCTGAATTATTATTTATCAAATACGAAATGCGTTATGATTAAAGCAACGATTATTTTAAATAAGTAACAACATTAATTACAATTATTTTTATCAAATACTTTGGCAATTATGTTACTCGTATCAGAAAAAATAAGTGAAAATTAATGCGCATTTTGAATTTTTTATTTGAATGAGTATTTAAAACATGGGATATAAAAACAATAAGTTCATTCCTGCAAAGATCAACAAAGAAAATTTTTATTTTAGCTAATTTTTATTAAATAGTTACAATTAACCTAAATATGTATACACATATGACAGAATCACAACATGTCATCCAAAACAATCGTATGTATAAAATTTCAGCTCAATTGAATGTTTTAAAAATTGATAATAAAACCTTTTCCAATTTTGACACATCGAAAGGTTCACTAAGTCGCCAAAAATGATGCCAACGTGGCTGTATTTGTAATTCTTTGAATAATTAGTTTGAATCAATGAATTTTTTATAATTATAATTAAATTACAGTATTGTCATCCAATATAATCATGTATATAAATTTTCAGCTCAATTGAGGGCTTTAAGGTATATTTTATCAACGATTGAAAATTCCACGAAGATAAATAAATAAATATACAGAGAATGTGAGCTAATAGTAGGAATTGAAAAAGAATTTCTTCTTTATATTATTTACACATAAAACGCATATCACAATGAAGTTATATTGATTTTGAGGTATTCATTCGTTTAATTACAACATTAATTATGTTAAAATTTAAATAAAATTTATTATAGAGCTCAAACACTCATATTTCCACTACTGTTCATTAAAATGTCAACACTAAGAAAGAATAATCTAAGGAAAGTCAAAATGACATGAAATGAAGAAGAGGTTGGTATATGCCATTGAATAACATTACAGCGCATTTAGACAGCACAGGAGAGAGAAACGATATTTGAAGGACTGAATAAAGGAAAAGTTGTGTAGTGGATTTCCCATTCGGAGAGCGCTTTGTAAGTGTTTGCTCAGAATATTGTGCTATGCCTCGAATAAGAACAGGGAATACTTACCAGCAGATATCGAAAGTCGTTAGAAGCAAAATCGTTGCATACCGAGATTATGGATCCGTGGTATCGCCCATGGGACTCTTTTAAAATCTAATCACTGCCAAGCGAATCAACCTCAATTTCTTTGAGGGTTATACTGAAGGGCATGCAGGATGAACCCCCTCCCATGAATATCACCCGAGATGATACACATATTGTGAGGTTATGCTTGCAAAGCTATACAGCCACATCGTGGAACATTAATCAGGGAATGAGTATATGTATGGACTGTATTATTTGCCAGGGGTGGCAGCTTTTTCTTTTAATTCTGCACTCCTGTAAACCTTCAAATGGCTAGCAAATATAATCATTTTGTCTTCATGTCATACTGTTTACGCACCATAAATATCTTTTTTGTATTTGCTTTCTTTCGCGTGGTGCTGAAAATTTTAACTGTCCCAGCGGTGCAAGTACAATATTACTTAATATTGTAATGCAATTTAATATATGAAGTACGGGTCTTAATTATTAGTTATTTGTAAATTTCTAAAGTCCGTTTATTGGTATAGTCTTTTCGAAATATACGCAGACAGAAAAAAAAAAATCCCAACACCAAAAAAGACGTGTGTTAGATAAATGAAGTTTAGCAGGAGTGTTTATAAATCTGAAATATGACATCTGTTTAAATTTCGAGCTTAAGTGTAGATCTAGTAGTGTGGCCACTCATAACTTGTAAATCAAGGTAATCAGGTTTGATTTAAATGTGTACTGCAAAGCTCGTGAGCGTTATTTGTGAAATTTGAGGTATTGAGTTGATGTTAGCCAATACTGCTCCTTTAAGAAAACGAAGAAGCCAATAGCAACAACTCACTGAGTTAAGACGAGGTTGTGTAATAGGGTTACAAGAGAAAGTCCGTTTTCTTTCCGCTATATTACATGAAGACATTTCCGAAAAGTTTCCACTGTATATAATAATTGGGAGCAGAGGTAAAGTGATGGTATTGCCTCAAAAGATCTGGGGGTGAGATTCAGGTGGCCAAACATAGTACTACTGAGAAAGAAGACCACTTTATTAGGAGTTTGTTTTTTGTGGAGCATAAAGACACGTCAGCGTCAGAAATTCAAGGTGTATTAGGTACCACAGTGACACAATGCACTGTCGTAAATCGGTAACTTTAAGGAGCTCCGAGTCAGGCTCCCTGTAGCGAGTATTTCCCTGATTCCAAGCCATTGTCATTTGTGATGTTAGTGGTGTCAATCCAGAGCTCACTGGATGATAGGGGTGAAGATCTGTTGTGTTTCCTGATGAAAGCAGGTTGGTGCCAGGGATTGTTGTGTGTTGGTCAAAAGGAGGCCCGTTGAAAGCCTCCAAGCAAATTGTCTGCCACCTAGACACATTGGACCTACAACTAGAGTCATGATCTGGGGAGCAATTTTCTATGACATCAGTAGCACTCTAGTGATTATCGCAAATACACTTAAGGCCAAATTTGACATCCATCTGGTAATTTAACTTATAGTACTGTCTTTCATGAACAGCATTCAAGGGCGAATTTCCAACAGAATGACGCTTGCCTGTACACTACTGTTGTAAGCCTAGCATGCTCTTTAAGGAGGTGGCATGTTATCTTAGCCAGCGAGATCTCCAGATCTGTCTCTAATGGAGCGTGTACGGGCTTTTATTGGATGGCAACTCTAACAATATCTACAGCCTGCTCTGACAGTTTCAGTATTCACACAACCAGCATTAAACACCATACCACAGAGTGACATTAGGCACCTGTATGACACATTGCATACACGCTTGCAAGCTTGCATCCAAAATTCTGGAGGTTACTACGACTATTAATGTAACATCATTTAATTTTTCAAATGCATTTTCTTGAGCTTATTTAACCCGTGATCTTGAAAATTGAATCAATTAAACATGTTAACTAGACGATTGCATTGTCCTAATTTCGATTCTCTACAATATTTTTTTTTCATGTTGGGATTTTTTCCGTCACTATACTTTATAATGAAATCAATTTTTCATGTGATATTTTTATTTTCTCATTGTTAATGTTTTTTTAAAATTTTTATATAATTTTTTTTAAGGCTGAAAGACTAATTGCAAGTATTTCATTTTAAAAATAATGAGATGTGTTCTTCTTTAAAATATAATTTAGAATAAATCAATTTATAAGTTCACTTTGTAGGGGGAATTTATTATTTAACACTAATAATAATTTATTTTCATTAAATGCATTTAATAGAGACAGTATATAAGAAGAAACCAAAAATCCGAATCATAGCATTCAATACCATTGAGATAATCATATAAAACATTTCATCTTTAAGTACATTACCATCCATTCTTGAGGGTTTTAAGTGTTAAAAATACAAAACTCTTGCACTTACATTTATCCAAATCAGGAATAAATCCACAGGGAAGACATGATTAACACTCCTTTCTCGCTTCAATGAAAACTAAGGTAATGATTTCTCCTGTTATTTCGTTTCGTTGCACTCTAGTTACTTACACCTGGTAAACTTCTGTGGGAAAGCGTCTCATTTGGGAATATAAATCTAGAGTCTGAGGTTCACCATCGAGTAGAAACGACACCTGCAATTATAGATGTTTCTACATCTGGGATTCTCCATTACGTATTCGACGGAGATTGGCGTTCTTAATCTGCACATTGGTTGGGAATAATTATAGTCAGTAAAAAATTTATAATGCGTCAGTGCGGGGTAAGCAGTATTTTTGTCAGACTTGTCAATTTTTATTAATGATATTACAAACAAAGTTATGTTTTCCTTAAAAATATTGAATTCGGTGCTGATTGTATATGTATTGCAGTACATTTTTTTTTGTGTTGTTTTAGATGGAGATTTCGCTGATCGCTCAGGTCCCTCAGGGGGATCCGAATTCAATAGTGATTGAGAAGCTATTAAATGGGACACGGAATGATAGCAAACATATGTACTCAATAATTCATTTTTGTTTATTTAAGTTCTATAACTAAGTATGTAACATACAGACAAGGCAACTAAATAATAAGCAATGACGATTACTTAAGTGAAATTAGCTGCCACTTCTGGCACTTGGCAAGAGAAACTCCCCAATATTTTCTACTAGCGATTATAAATCATTACCATTACTCAGAAATACTAAACTAAGCTCAGAGGCGCTCCAACCCAAGAGTACCAACACCTACTATACCTATTTCAGTTTACGTGACCTTAGGTCATGAGGTTCATGTTGAAATGTTTCGGTCTAGTGGTCAGTCTGACGTTAATTAAAACAGCATAACCAAATAATTTTATAATGCAAAATGTGGAAAACAACTTACCAAAAGATTTGATGTTAAAATCTAAAATGAAGTAAGAACAGATCCTAAATTTTATGTTGCAAATTCATAAAAAATACACAGTATTTCTCATACAATTATAAACATTTTAATGCCATTCAGAACATAGTATTTAAGAGAAATATACTTTTTCAATGTGAGTAGCTACAAAAAGAAAGTATAAAAACATATCAAAAAGCAGAATATGAAATGCGACTGCAGATTAATTCCATAGATATAGACTTCGACAATTTCTGTGAAAAATAAAGCAATCATATATCCCAGTTACAAAATATAATGTACGGGTAGGTGGAACTTGGATCAGAAATTATTATTAATGAGCAAAAATTGTGTGTATATATATATATATATTTAAAATATTATATACATTAGAATTTTTGAATAATAGATGCAAAACTTCTTTTAATTGTTTTTACGTAAAATAACTATAATATATTTATCTACTTTAAATATTATTGTGGGATATATTCTTCTAAGTATGTATGTGGAATGGGGTTCCACGAAAATATTTTCTACTTCTAGGGGTTCCACGAAAAACGCCCTTAAGTTCTAGGGGTTCCGTCAATTGAAAAAGTTTCAAGACTACTGCTATTAATTAAAAATGAAAAATCCCAACACACAAAGCGGGAAATTGGCTTTGCAGCATTACTTTTTTGAGGGACTTTTTTGTTCAGGTAAGACCAAGTTCATCCAATAAGATCAAGTTATTGCTTGGTCCATAACCAACATATAAGGCAGTTGTTGTGAATTTCTATGCGTGTGATTTAGTCGCCCTTCCCTTGCAAAAGAAAAGTTGTAAGAACTTGCAACTATTCACGAAAACTTGCTCGATCGAAGTTGTAATCTAGTAATTTCGTCATGATTTCTGAAAACTGCTTTGACTATGTCATCTGTGTCAATGCCATAAGCAAATGTTGCAGGAGGAATGTCGAGTTCTTAGTCGATGGCAATAAATGTCATCATGTTAAAAGTTCAACAAGAATATTCAGAATTTGTAGATTTTTTGCTCGACAAATAAATTGTTCATAATTTATATACACCAAATTAATATCTATTTAAACTTTAGTATTTATGTTTAATCTTTAATACTAAAAAACGAGCTTATATTGCTCAGTTTTGAAGTTTTAAATGCATAACATTTTTATTTGATTGTATTAAAAATTTAAGGAAAGTCTTCTTATGCGTTAAGTTCTTCGTATGACATTCCACACCGATTTATATAATCATACTATATTGATACTGAAAATTGATACTGGATTCTACGTATATACATATGGCAGCTTAAGATTGGTAATATTTTTGGTCAGTTGGAATTGTTTTTTCTTTTTTGCTTTAATAAATCTGTTTTGGGCTTTAAATAAATGTTGATCTTGTGATTTAACTTATTATCAGCATCCCATATTTGTAGCTGCAATGAAACTATATAAATGAGAGTCCTAATACTTTTGAACCTTGGTTCAACGTCGAAGATGACATCAGAGTTGCACTTTCCGAATTTCAAGATTCATGTATTTAAAGTGAAACAGGTTTTCTAACTTGCGTATCTATCAAGGAACCATAGGTGAAATCCAAGGCACTACAACACAAGACATGATTTCACGACCATAACTATTTTTCAAAGCGAAAATATTTGTTCATTCTTCTTCTGATTTAAATTATGACTATATGATATATTTTAAAAATACTTTTTAAATAATAATCGTTATTTTGCATATCTGCCTATCCTATTTTAATGCAGATTTTTTTAATAATTTGTTTTATCACTTTATACAAATAAAACCAATTGTTTCCTTGGATTAACTTATATCATACGCTATGCTTTTTTTTCCTTTAAAAAAATGTGCTTATGTATTTTATGACTTATATAAACCAAATAATTTATATTCGAGCTTTTCCAATTATGTCCCTAGGTTTAATAACACTTATCAGCCAACAAATCTTCTATAAAATATTTAAATACTTTTCATTAGTTTTTAAGCAAGTAATGTAAGCTACCTAAGCAAATTCATTAAGAATTAATTTAACGTGTTTTCAAAGAAAAATTCACTTTTTAACCTTGACACTTTTTCGTGTTGAAATAATGATATTCTTTACTATATATCATAATAATGGTTTTTTTTATTTACTAAACACTCTCTATACATAGTTATTTAAGGAAAATTGATAAGAATAATTTTCTTAAAATTTTGTTTGCCCAAATAAACAAAAAATATAAATTTCTTCGTATAAATGTTCACTCCATAGACACCTTAGCATTGAACAGCTACTAAGTTTTTGCTTTTCTGAATTTTTTGCTATGTAAGGAGGTGAAAACTTTTGCTTTTGTTTCAGTTTATTTCGTCCTTTCTTATTTCACTATCTTATTTTTCAACTTTCCCAAGAGGACACGCAGAGACACATGCTAGAGCAATTTATGTTGTTAAGGTGCTTTCTGTCTTGTCTTTGTTTTTATGTTTTTAACATGTTGCCCATGGACACAGAAGAAATAAGATGCTTAAAATTTCCTGACTGGGGAAAGGAAACATTTTTTTTAAAGATGTATTGCTGCTCTTATGAGCTTGTTTTTCCTCTGCAGTGTGTGGTAGTTTTGTCTCTGAAAAGGTGCACTATTCAAATATGCTTTCCCAATTCCACCCAATGGATCAAGGTCTTCAGTATAACACTTGCCTAAATAGCTTCAGTGTTCTTATAAGCATGATATTTATATTCATAGTTTATCAGCAATGCATGGGCTTCTGTTTTAATCCATGGAATTGTACAAATAATGCATTACCATGTATGTTATACAAGGCAAATTACCGAAATAAAATATAAGAACTACTAATATTATATGTGTAGTCACATTAACGACCACATATTTATCAAATTCGTTTTTATAATGTTTGGAATTTTTGCAAAGATATTGCATCCACGTTATTAAAAGACATATTTTAAGACTAAATTTTTTGATAATCGTCAAAAGAAAATTTAAAATTAAAATATAAAAGGTCTTATAAAATACCTGAAATTGAATATGTTACAATGCTTGACAATATAACTAATATTTTAAAATTTTTTTTTGTATTAAATTGGAGTGAAGAGCATTTTTAATTAATTAAAATGACTTATATACATTAAAACTTCATTTTAATTTGATGTACTGAATTCTTATCATATACCTCACGCACCCTCTAAAATTTTAATGTGCAAATATTCCCTTCTTTGGATATTTCTTGTTGAAAAATGTTATTTTTTTTACTAAAAACAGTGTGACGTCTCTCGCGTCCTTCTTCTAACATAACTCCTAAGTTCTTTGACGGCCACGATTAATGGCAAAACCTTTCCAACCCAATACCAAGAAGAGAAACGGATCGAATATGTAAATGAGATATACTTTAAAAGGATAGAAAGTTTGATGAGAAAGAACGGTAAGCCTAGAGATAACTTAGTGTGGAATCATTCGGAACAAGTGTTAGTCGTCCTATAGCTCTGGAAGAAGGATACGTTCATCTCAATTAAAATATAATAAAGATTAAGAAAGTCTGAATCTTCTCATCTAAAATTACGTAATAGGTATTACTTCAACCTATGAAGGAAGGTGACTCTATAAAAGGTAATATTTTGTATAAGAAGTTTGATTAGACAGTTAAATTATTATAATTAAGATAAATGATCTAGTTGCGCGATCTGACTTGAATATAAGGTTTAATTGGGTGTTAACTCTCACTTTAAGAAAGTTGTTAATTAGAATTAAGTAATTTAAGTTATTCTTAATAAAAGTTGTGTTAAGAATTACATAATGTCTCATCATTTAGATAATTCCACACCTCTAGCTTACGCGGATCCTACTAGACATAGTCATCACAGGATGGCTATGTCGCAACAGTAGCATTTTTGATAGTTTTTCATTTTTATTTACATGTACTTAGGAATTTGGTTAAAGTTAATTATTCTAGTCAAAGTTCACAACATACAGTTTAATTCTAAGTAGATTCGTTCTTGTGTGTGTGTGTGATTTTCATGTTATACAAATATCTTCTTATCTTGACAACTTCTGTTTTAGATACTGCCACAACAATGTTTTTTTTTTCTTTTAGATGTATGTAATAATTTGTGTAATCTGCCTTTTCATTGCCACTTTTATTAAAACGGCACTTATTCCTGGAAAGAATGAGGAACAGTATACCTTAAGTACTTTAAAATTTCTTTATATACAAGAAATTACCCCGATCACTTCCAGATAATTCATTATTCATTGGAAATAAATGTTGTTACAAATAAAAGTTCTATAGGCCATGTATTAATTTTGAATTTCTGAAATATGTAATTTAAATATCCTACTACTCCAGCCTTGAATCACCCCAAAACCTTCTCAATTTTAACTTTGCTGTTTATATAAAACGTATCCTAAAAATGTTTTAAAAGAAAAAAATTGGGCACTTTTTTTCATTTATGGAGTATTTACATATTCATTGAAGAATTTGCAATTATTTTTGTATTATCCGTTCTCAAATAGTCTTCAAGTACACAGATTGAATAAAGGTACCTATGTAAAATATTTATATTTCGTTTGTTTCAATCGACTATATATTTTGATCAATTAAAGGAAAAATCGAGTGCCTATTGAATACTTTTTGGGTGGAAACTTTGAGTAAAATATAAGTTTAACAGTCAAATTTTTCCATTGTTGAAATATTTACTAATGTTTGCTGTTCTTGCTATTACAGCTGTAATGTATAAATCAATACAAATTTGGATAATCTAAGACTGACAATTTTCTAATCATTATGTAAGGACGTATTTATATACAGTTATTATCTAATGAGATAAGTAGCTTAGATAATTTTGCATGTATTTATTTATGATTGCTAAAAGTTGTTTTACTACTTTTATGTTTTAACTAGTTTTCTTATAAATAATTTTGTTGTATGGTTATGATTAATACCATTCGATTAATTCCCTGTAACATCTGAGAATTATAAAGTAAATCTACGTAGCATGATTTCATTAGAAAAAAAAAAAAAAAGGAAAGATGCCAAGAAACTAGAAAGAGAAAAAGATGGTAAATAACGCAAAATAATGAAACAAACACTTCATCTATTTTTAATATATGATATAATAACCAATATATTTAAATCATGCTTCAATGGATATATTTAATACTTTTTAATAATTAATAGTTATTTTCATATAATTTTGTTTAATTTAAAGTTTGTCTTCCATTTGTTCTTGTAGAAAAATTATTCACTGAATTGACACTACATTGTGGAAAACTAATTAATAATGAGTTAACCATCTCTGGTATTACAAACAGATACTATACGATAAAGCATAGATTTAACAAGTTTGCGTATGCGTTCCGCAGAAATGGCTTGTTAAACATCGGATATAGCTGATATTAATGAAATAAGGGTTTCTCGTGATGCATAATGTGCTCTACAACTTTCCAAAAACCCTCCAAAGGTGTTTAATAAGATTTAAATCAAAATTTGAAGTTTAGAATTCATGAAATAGGTCACAGAAATGTTCAACTAACCAGGGAGTGGTCAACCAACACTCGTGAGTGGTACAGTTATCATCTTAAGGGACTCAATTTCTATGTTTAAGAAAGTATAGCATAAGTGAATAGGGGTTATCGCTAAATAATTCAAGGAACTGAATCTTATTTAGGAAGGTTGCAACAAGTACTTAAGACTCCTAGAGCTTTCAAGAAAAGAACTCCTCAGACTATAACTGAGCTACCATGATCCTGTACTAATCCAACTTAGTATGCGTGTTTCAAGGCTTCATGAGCTTGACTCCATACTCTCAGATTCTCACCGGTATGAAGTAGGAACAATTTGGAATCATCATAGGTCATAATTAGAAGCATATGTGTATGCGGCTTCGAAATTTAAAATTATTAAATTTTAATTAGTTAATAATTAATTGATCTTTTACGTATTATTCATACTTTAATAAATATTTTGATTATATTATTAAATAAACACAATAAATCATCCCATATGGAGAAACTGTATATTTTTTTAGTTCTTAAAATGATATAAATATTAAATAAAAGGGAAATTCTTGTTTTACTACCTTCATCTAATAACCATATAAACCTTTACATAAAGAAAAATTGTGACGGTCTTTTATCGCGATTGCTATTAACTGTCCTCTTGGGATTTCCTTGGGGCCAGAATGGCAATTCTTCCCAACCAACTCAAGAGGAAAACATGTTTATGTAAATTAGGAATCATACATATATTGGAAATTTAGCATTCGCGTGGTCGCTAGGTAAAGCCGCTAGATGAGGTCGCTAAGTAAAGTCTCTGAGTTGAGAGGTAGTCGCAAAGTGATTTGAGATAAAGTCTGGAAGAAGAATACTAATTCTGGGGAATTAGCCTAGCCGTGCCGGTGCAGACGAATCAAAAGTGGATCCGAGACCAAAGAAGCATAGCCTAAGCAAGAGCCAGCAAGATGAAAGCTGGAACGGAAGATTTAAGGACGTAGCTGTTTACCTAGGATATAGCGGTAAGCTTGATTAATTAAACTTAAAGTACAAGACATTTACTAGTGAGATAGGATTTAATCTATAAAGATAACTTCAGTGGTTATTTATTGGTAATACGTGTTGCGTCTTCTCATTCCTGATGCTCCTCCTCTTAGATTAATATTGTGTTGTATTGAGTTTAAACTAAGATCTTAGCAAACAGATTTTAGTATGAATGCATTTAGTAGTTCTTCGTTATTTCCCACAGACATAGGTCACGCAAATAGTGGAAAGAGTGTGTCCCCAGGGGTGGGGACACCACAAAATTAGAATGTTTCTGTCAATACATTTGGCAGTGAAGAATAAAATCATGATACTCGTAACAGTTATAAAAGTTATCTTCTATTTTAGAAAATTTATCCATTGCAATTCTTAATAAAATTTTTGAAACCTATATGGGATAGAGAATCAAAAAACAGCAGGATCACCTGTTCGATAACGCTTTCTGTGAACGTGCCCAAGTTTATCTTGAAAAAAAGCTGCAACTTAACTTGACATGGAAGCTGCAAAATCATGGTAGAATACTGGATACAGGTTGTACGTAAAGTCTAAGGTGGGGTCAAACAAAATCAAGATATTTCGAAATGGCGGCGTCTAAACTCTGAGATGACTTATTATAAAATCCCGATTGTTGTGTTTGGAATTCAGATCAGGTGATTTAAGTTGCCAAAACATTAATTGGAATTCACCATTGTACTCCTCAAACCATTCCAATGCAATACGAGTTCTGCGCACGGAGTGTTTTCCTAATGGAAGATACTATTTCCCTTCGAGAAGGCTGAAACCATGTAAGGGTGAAACTGATCCATACTTAATTTAAAATAGTCCACAGTTTTTATGACTTGTTTTATGACAAGTATGGACCCAGAGCCACTCTTATTATAAGCTCCACCAGAACATAACACCGCACTACCAGCTTGCATTTGACCGGCTGTACATGGGTGGAGCAAATGTTCACATAAAAAACTGTACAAACCGACTTGACAATTAACGAGATAAATAAGATATGGTGATTATTCCAACAAAGTGATTCTCTTTCTTTTATCCATCATACAGACACAATATTCTAGAGCCCACTATAAGCGTATCTTCCCTGATGCTTGGTGAATAGGGACACACGAATTTAAGGTCTGCTACGCAGTTTCATATCCAATAGTATCTACTGAGATATTTATTCCGAAACATAAACATTATTTGGACATGCATTGCATTTGACTGTTAGCCGAATAATTGTATCGTACTCTCTCATTTGCTATATATACCAAGTGGGACAGGTTCCAATGTACTTTTTCCTTTACACCTTTGTCCATGATGGATGTCCATGATCTTGGCGTCTATTGCTGATTTCACCATCAATTCACCGTCAACAAATATTCATTCTTGGAGTTTAGAAGAATTACATTTTCGTACAGAATCCATACCAAAAACTTCATTGCATTCAAAATCACTTAAAACTATGTTAAATACTTTCCTCTTATAGTGTTGTCTATAAAGCAATTATTTTGCATTGCCGTTGCGCACTAATTATAAAGTTCAAACCTGAGAACTTCGGTGGTAAAGTAATTTGTAGTATAGTAAAAATACTTGTACGATGTTTCATCAAAATTGAAGGATTTTATGACATTTGACGATATTCATTAACACATGGAATTGTCAATTATTTTTATTACATATATCATTGACGGTGTTACTTGAATATGCAAGTTGAGCTTGCTGCCTTTCATTTTGTTTCAGGACGCAATTTATTATTATCCGTAACTGATTATAAAAGAGTACAGAACACTTGTGGTAAAGGCGCTGTTTACTGTTTCCAAATTTTAATAGTGTTACAGTTGAAGTTACTCATTATTAAGGGGACAGTTAATGATGCAATTCTACTCAAAGCCATATGTTTTTTTTTTTTTAATTATTCTTTAGATATTTAAACACAAGCTAGACTGTCGAAACAACATGTTATACTGGTCGTAATTTTTACGTACATTATAGGGTACAGTATATATTTTGAATTTGAATTCTTGATACAATTAATGCATGGAGTAATTAATTTTTTAGGAGGTTAAGAAATAGTATTAATTTTATTTTGAAGTGAAATATTTTCCCTTTAAGGGATTGATATGTATAAAAATTT
>BMAV01013456.1:13895-38365 GCA_019973955.1 Trichonephila inaurata madagascariensis | reverse complement strand
TGGTTTTAAATCTTATATTTTCGACTTTTGGATATGATCGCGCCCCCACGTAAGGTTATCACTTACCCTAGGGCAGGGATGACGAACCTTTTCGAGACGTTGGTCAAATTTCGTTCGTATTTTTCTTTTTTTTTAGTACTAGTGCGTGGGTCACTAATGTCCATTTGCACCAGAGTTAAGTTTAAAAATTTTTAACCGAGTATTTTTAAAGCAAAACTTCTTTAAAATTCAATTGGCTACACGGGTAAAAGATTTTATTGGAGTCACTTTCTACAAACATAACTGAGCATAACCTTACAAAAGTGCATTTTTCCCAAAGAAATGGCTTTAAATATGGTTATTTGCTTTGGTTTTCGATTTTTTTCAACAAACAAAATGTGAGTAAAATTATACACTTTATTTGATATTTTGTAAACACTTTTGCTTTTTTTCAAATACTTCATACCTTCATATACATTTGTTATCATTTGCGTAACTTTGGAACTGTTAATGATCAAACTGAAGGTTATAAACAGCATTTAAATTGCTTTTGAGTCAATGCGGTTGAAAAAATTCAAATAGAATATAAATAATCCACACAAATTAGAAAATCTAAATAATTTCGAGTTAACAAACAAGTGGTTGCCTAGCAATCGTGGGTCAGGTAAAAAGGTTGCTTGGGTCAGTGTCTGACCCACGGGTCACAGGTTCACCATCACTGCCCTAGTGGGTGCGCCTCAAATTTGAAAAACGTTGGGTTAATGCTTTCATGGGTTAATGGCTGAAATCTTTATAACCTATTTTCGGTTTAATAAAGAATAATTATTATACAGAAACAATTACTTCGTATTATGTATTTAACAAGGAAATCTACATTATATGTATAGGGATTATGAGGCGATTAACTAGTTTTCTGAAATTTATAATTCCATTTTTAATCAATAAGTTACTCTATTTAAATTACAGTTATCTACCAGTGGTACTAACGAGTACCACTCAATTTAAAATTACATAGAATAACCATTTTTACGAATACTTTGAAGACACTAAACATGAATATTCTTTTAAATCCAATCCTTCAAGATATATGGCAGCACGGGTTCTACGATGAGTATTTTAACGGGGAAGGAGAATAGTTTTATAGCAGAAGTTGCGTTTTCAGCTGACGTTTTGATCGTATTTCGAAAAATTTTATTTTTGTTCCCAAAAAGTAACTAATACCAAAGGTAAGTTTCTTATTTTTTTGTATGTTATGGAAGAGCTCAGAAAACGATCTGACAACTTATTTTAAGTTAATAGTGTTATAATTAATTTTACAGTTTACTAACTTTGTGATACTTATATGTATCGACAGTAAACTGGATGTTAGAAGAAGACTTTTCTTTTTTTTTTTCGTCCGTGTGGTTTATTGTCGCTTTTTGTTGTGTTGTAAAGTCCTCACTGTAGTGCAATACTTTTATGCTTTTTTTGACATTTCTTTTTTGCTTAACTTATATATTTTTCTTTTTTTAATGTTTTATTTAAACATTAAACTTGAGTTGTTGTTTTTTTCAAACAATTAAATGAAGCATCTGTTTTTATTAAAAAAAAAACCAACATTTTATATCTTTATCTGTAACTGAGATTTAAAAGTAATAGGAGATTTTTAAGGTACTATTATTCTTATCCTCACCCCCCCCCCTTTACTTACAAGGGGAGGGCATGACTAAGAAAATTCATTTGGGGTCCAGACTTGGTGTAATAGTAGTACTCATTTAGGGTGTTCAAACCTCAATAAAATTCCGCCGAATGGCCAGTCAATTCGGAGAAAATAGCCTTCAAAACACATGCTTAGCTTTCATACAATTACGTTTTAATTTCCTCCCACGAGCTCGTAGCCTAGTTGCTATATCGACTGCTTACTAAGCGCAAAGTTAGGGTTCGATTCACACGTTCAACTTTTTTTTTTTCAATTCATTTAAATATGTATTAAAATTAAATAAATAATTTCTGTAAGATTTATTAAACATTAAATGATATTTTATGTAATTATTTTATTTTTTATAAAGTAAAAGAAATAAATAAATTTATTATTTAAATGATTTATTATTAAAATTATTTAAAAAAAAATATTAGTTAAAATATTTAAAAATAATTATTAAATAAATTATTTAAAATAATTTTTAATTAAAAGTATTAATAATTAAAAGTAATTAATTAATCATTATTAATTGAAATGATTTAAAATTATTAATAATTAAAATTATATATTTATTCAATAAAATTAATTAAGATTATTTAACGAATTATTAAGAATTATTCTTAGTTTATTATTGAAATTATTATTAGTTTATGATTGATATTATTATTAATTTATTATTAAAATTATTATTATTATTAATAATTTATTGTTACAATTACTAATTTAGTATTAAAATTATTATTCATTACTGTAATTACTATAAATTTATTATTAATATTGTTAATTTATTATTAAAATTATTATTTATTATTGAAATTATTATAAATTTATTATTAAAATTATTTAAATAAATTTAAATAAACTTATTAAAATTATATAAATTTCTTTAAAAATACTTATTAAATATTTTATAAAATTATAAATAATAAAATAACAAAATTAATAATATATGAAAAAAATACATATCTTTATCATATTAATTATAAAATAATTAATTTATAATAAAAAATAAATTTTATAAATTATTTTATATTATATATAATATTTTATTTATAGTATATTGTATTTCACATTATACAACTATTAGTATCTAATTTTTATGTAAAATATCATTTAATATGTATTATATATTTTATTATACACATTATTTATTAATATAAAAATATATTTATAAAATTTAATATAAATATTTTTGTATAATTACAGTAATTATTTTACTTTATAAAATACCATAAATTTACATAAAATATCCCTTAACATTTAATAAACCTTTCATAAATAAATTTATTTCATTTTAAAAAATAATTAAATTAAATGAAAAAAAGAAGTTTAACGCTGAAATCGAACCCTAACCTCACGCGTAATAAGCAGACGACCTACCAACCAGGCTATGGACTCGTTGGAGGAAATTAAAACTTAATTGTATCACTCATAATGCACAACGTGTAATGAGTTTTTATGTATTAATAAAAAGAAAAAACCATTTCTTTGAATATCATAAAATTTATTTATGTGTAAAAACTTTATTTATGTGTAAAAAATTTAATAAAGTTTAAAAATAATCATTTAGTGCTGTAAAATATAAGTGTTATTTAAGTCTGGTTCTTTAACATTTTTAAGAGTTAAAACTACATTAAGAAACTCATTTGCTCATTTAGTATTAGAAGAATATTTTATACCTTTGTGAACTGACAGTATTTTAAAGTAATAATTTAATTAATTAGCTCTAAAGGATTAAATTTTCGGAACATGAATATTTTATTTATGTATATCCCTTAACTTCCAAAGTAGTGATTCAAAAAAAAAAAAAAAAATGCATGAAAAACGTTGCATTAAATTATCATGCAGTAGATATCAGGTTAAAGTATCACGGGTATTATTAACAATGGACCTCATAATTTTGAATTATAGTCAAGGGACATAAACGACACCCCATTCCAAGCTCCCACACGATGTCATTGACCGTTCTTTGTGCATCAGCTCCTTTAACATGCGTCGAGCCCTCAACATGGTATGTCTTCAGTGGCGTTAGTATTCGAATCCGTGACATGACAAAGGCGAATATGATTTTAAGAATTGGAGACCATTGGGCTACCACAGCTGAAATCTATGGTTGTTGGATTTTAATATTATATTTTATAACCACAATGAGTGAATATCTTAAATTACGTGCATCAAAATAATTGTTTTAATACATTTGTGCACTTCCGGTTAAAAGAAATAAATTATTTATACACGCAGTACAAAATACAACATATTATTTCATAATTTATATAATCACATTTCTATCAAATATTTTAATTTCACTCTAGGATTTGCACTAAATTTAATTTGTATTGTCTTCCAATTGGAAATTTGTTAACAATTTCAATTAGTTTTAATAACCGTTTAAAAGTGTATAATATATGTGTAACACTTTAAAATTTTACAGATGAAGCAATTGGTATTACCATATTTACTATACACATACGTTTTATCCTTGTTAATTTTTTTTTTCCATTAAACAAATTTTTTAAAAAAAATGACAAAAAATACAATTACTTCAGATATCTGCAATTTGATGAAAGCATTGAATAAAATAAAACTTTAAATGTTAATGAGGAACAAAAAAATGAAATGAAAAAGTATGCATTATCATTATACAATTTAACACTTATGCACACACACACAGTTGATCTTATCAAATGACATTAAGGTATCTACGTTCGGAACCGTGATTTTAAAAAAGCGCATAAATGGATAATTTTCATGATATTTAGCGTCACTTAGATTAGAATGCATGTAAAAAATTGTTTTAAGGATATTTTGACAAAAAAAAATTTATTTAAATACAATATTTCGGCAAAAAATTAACATAGAATAATTTTTTTTCCAAATGTTCTCTTTTTGTGAAAAATGCTTCTATTATAATAATATTTTACCAGTATATAGCTCAGACATCTGTACAGAGGCTCAACTAGAATTTTTGAAATATATGACTTAGAAGTGGGTTTATCCATGTTTTACTACAACAGAGGAGAGCAATTTTAAGAAAAAAAAACGCCAATAATTATTTAAATTGGTGGTAACTCTGAAATTAATGTGTATTTTCAAAAATTCTAGTTGAGCCTCTGTAGAGAGGTCTGAGCTATATACAGGCAAAATAGTATTATAATAGAAGCACTTTTCACAAAAGGAGAACATTTGGAAAAAAGATTATGCTAAGGTAATTTTTTGCCAAAATATTGTATTTAAATAGTTGCTTTTGGTCAAAATGTCCTTAAAACAATTTTATACATGTATTCTAAATTAAATGACACTAAATATCATGACAATTATCCATTTATGCGCTTTTTTAAAATCACGATTCCGAACGTATTCGGATACCTTAATCCACTTTTTCCATATAATGAAAAAAAAAATACATATAAAAACAATATTGCATATAATTTTAAATTAATGATAAATCAAGACTTCATTAAAACTTATTCAAAATCTTAATTTGTTTGTAATATGTCACAGTATCTCTTATACTTTCTGTAGAAATATAAGCAGTGTTTATTTTCAGAAACAAATACAAGGAACGACTAAAAACATTGCGACACGTGTATTTTGCTAAATTCAGATGTTAGATTCAAGATCTGACAAAACACATTCAAAAAATAAAAATTTTATCTTCTTTCGAAGACATAAATTCTATCTCAGAAGACATAAACATGCTTTAGTTTTTTTTTTTTTTTTACTTTTATTTTATTTTTTTTTTAAAATTTATTTCAGGAATATGCAAATGTCCAATCATTTCAGTTCAAGGAAATGCTCCATGATCCACCTAATGTATACAGTGAGCTCGACTTCAGTTTTCTTGGATGACTTATTTTAAGAAAAACTTATAATATCAAAACTTGATTCTGGGAACATTTTGAAAAAAAAAGTGAATAGAATCCTAGAATTTTCACTTTATATTTATAAATTCCGTACAGCTTTTATTTCGTTTTGCTTTGTTGAAATACAGATAATTTTGTTTCAATCAAAAAGAAATCGGTGACACATTTATTGAATTTGATACAATTTGCTTCTTTTTATTGATATTTAAGTAACTTATTTAACTTATTTACATTACGATAGGAAAATGTATTACATTTAATACTTAAGGCATACTCGTATAATATAAATTAATAAAATACAAATACATTGAGTTTCAGTGTAGGTTTGTCTGTGTTATTTATTTTACATTCTGATAAGTTAATATCACACATCAAATTAATTAGGATTTTCTAAAATAATTATTCAAAACATGAAAATCAAAAATAAAGATCTGTTTTCCTTTTGATTATTTTGCATAATATTAAAAACAATAGAAACTAAATAAAAATATAAAATTTGTAAAATGCCCCCTTTAACTAAAAGATAGTTTAAAGTCTCATTAATAAAAATTGAAATTAATACTCATGATAGAATTTTATAAGCCATTGCGAATATGCCTAAATTCTGTTTTTAGTTTCTAATATAAATTTAGAATCAGAACTATTCATTAAAACTCTTAATTATGCATTTAAATTGTTTGATATATTAATAAGCATCCTCCGAAATCTTTATTTGTACGTAATTTATAAAACATAATTCCTTACAGGTGTAGTTCAATTCATATTAAATATGTTAGAAGTAAAAAAAAAATCAAAGTTTAGGAAAGTCAGTGTAATTCCCTTATTGAAGAAATTAATATAAGTACGATATTATGTATATTTACAAGATGATTAAAGCTCTAAATTTGAACATTTTAACTGTACTTTACATCAATAGACCAAAAGTAAATATCTTCGAAAGTCATTTGAGCACGATTCTGAGTTCGACCAGGAATGAATCGTAATCTATATAAAACATGTTTTTTGTTGCAATTCCTAAAGCACAGTCAACACACAGTGTTAAATGAATAAGATACCAGAAGCCTATGTGAGGTTTTTCAGGATGCTATGCGCCCAGGCTACATTTTTATGGATGATAAAACGTGGCTACATAGAACTCACAATGTTGATGAGTTTAATGAAGGAGCTGATATTCGCTGTATGTATTGATCATCGAGGTCTCCTGATCATAATTCAATTGAATATGTTTGAGATGGTCTAGGAAATACCATTTCTCCGCGTACCTCCCCTTCTTCTTTTCACCCCATCCCCAGGAATTAAGACTATCTTTTCTCAAAAAACGGCATTTGTTGCCCCAAATACTTATTGATAGCCTCATAAAAATTATAACAGATCATTGTGAGACTTCTATATTGGTGCAAGGCTTTTATACTCCATAATAGACAGATTTTTCCAAGTTACCTCTGACTAATGATTTCACATATTTTCAAAAACTTGTAATTATCTTTGCAATATTTTACTATATTATTTTTTTAAAAAAGTATTATATTTACAGTAAAATGAATCCCTAATATTTTACGAGCATTCTATGTAACATTCAACGAAAAAAAATGGAAGTGATTGGTCCCTTATTGCGGAAGGAGAATCATTCTGAATGCGAAAAAGCAAACGATAGAGAAAAATGATTTTAAAGTTTATAATTCAGAAAAAATAATTATTACTATCTTTAATAAATATGAAATGCCGCTTTAAAATATTAGTTACATATTTTTTTTAAAAAAATAATAGCATTTTCATATTATTTTAAACCAGATATTTTGTAAATGATCCATTTTTAGAGATTATTAATCGCATAAGGTAACTCAAGTAAAATGTAAATTTTTTTTGTCATAACAGACATTTTAAACGTTTTTGCTTCAAATAATATAAAAATATTATATTTTTACAATATATATATATATATTATTAATGTAAAGTGCCTAAATTTAAAACTTTTCCAGGCACACATCTCAAAAGAATATATATATATATATATATATATATACACTTCTTTGTATATTATACTTCACAAATGTCCAGCTATTTTTTTTTTTTTTGTTATTATTTCACTTTTTAAAATAACTTTTTAAGTCATTACTTCTTTAGGCACTTTTTAATGGAAAGTGAACTTGAACGATGTATTTTAAGAAGCTAAGCATTGTTACGCTCGGGTTTGTAACGCTCGTAACAATGGATCGGAATTGTGCGTAACAAAGTAAAGTCCTTCAAGACATGTTACAAGTATGAGAAAATCCATTCTCAACAATTGGTATAGGTTATGTTATCAAGAGCAACAAGCCTTGAAAGAGTTTACATTGTTACGGAAAATTCCGATCCAAAATTCTTCCATGACCTAAGAGAGAATCTACATGTCTCAGAGATCTACAAAATGAATTTAAAAGGTTATCTCAAAATAAAATTAGAACAATCACAGATATCTTCCCACACTTAATTTCCTCAAAAATGAGAATGTCAATGTAAACTTTAAATTGTCAAATTTTGCGTGTACATGCTTTGGATCTCAATGGCAGTGTTTTGCGACATGCTACTATATTACTTTTAAAAAAACTTGGATATATAATGAAGAAAATATATATATTCGGAATATTCATTATATTGCTAAATTCCAAAGTTACAAACACATATCTTGTGGAGTTGCTATATATAAGAATAAGGGTGATATACGACAATTTATGTCACTTCAAGAAAGGATGTAGCTTCAAATACTACTGAATCATTTGGGTTTAATAAGTCATGTATCGGAGGAACTAGTGCAGCAAAATATAGACCATAAGATTGATGAATAATTCCAATGTGTTTACTATTTATAGTTCACCAAATCAAAGTGTAGAGGTAGTTATCGAATTCATTCACAAAAATTTAGTTGCCTACACTGTGAAGACAGATCAAATCTTCTGAACAAATTGTCTATTATTTTAAGTGGGGATTTTAATGTATATATTTTTTAAAAAAATCAAAGCCTTTTGTAATTCTTTTTAAAAATCAAAATTGAATTTAATTATGACAAATGATCCACATGAAAGCATGACAGATTATGGAACAACGCTTGATGGGGATTTTTTATAGGTACTTAAATAATTTTGAAACTAAAGTATTTATAACCTATATCAGCTACCATACACTTATTGTTTCCTTCTTAGGATAAAATTAATTCAAAAATATGATTGTATGTTTCGCAAAAAAATATTACTTTATGAGTACAGACATATGAATAAATAATTTTATAGAACCATACTAATATCCCTTGTATTTTATTCACTTAACTAATACTTGAAATAACATTACAAAATGTGAAGTTATCACTTCCATTGTGTAGTCATAAGCACATGCACTCTTTTTTTTTCTTTTTTTTTTTATTAAAAATCTGTTATCCTTTTTTTCTAACTTTTTTAATTTTTTTTTTTTAATTTAAAAGGGGTTGTGATCGAACTCCCTATTTTGTTTGTTTACATTTTTCAATTGAAGTTTTTTTTTTTTTAGTTTATAAATTTCAGACATACGAAAGTAATATATCAACCGAAAGATAATAATGCAAATAATATAACTAAATAATAATAAAAAAAAAATATTTAAAGTAATTTTTAGGGTGCCAAGTCTCCGTAATGATTATCGTTTAATCAAATACACATTATTAACAATCCATTGAATGAGGATAGCATATTGCTTCACTAAACCTGGCAATATGGGAATTAATTTAATCAATATAATTTTAAAAGCGATCATGAAGGCATAAGACTAAAAAATTGCTTTCTACTTCCTTTTAGAAAACAACACTAAAGAAATAAATATTGTACAAAGTAATCATTTTAAATTTTCAAATAGGTATTTTTCAAACACATTTAGCTAAAATTTTGAATAAAAAAAGTTCTTCATGTTTTCGTATACCAATACCTTTCAGCAAACTTATATTCTGAGATAGATTATATGAACATAACAAAAAATTTTTTATAAAGAAATGATGTTGGAGTTGGCATTTAAGCGAACCTTATATTTTTACACTGCATTACATATTCATGTACAGTGGGTGTTTCATTCATGAATGGCGTCTGTTGTATTCGACCAGAATAAAATGTATCATGCCGATTATTTGTCATCTGGGATTTATATCGATTTTCTTTAGTCGAGTAGGAAAGTTATTCATTATGCAAATCATTTTAAATTTTAAAGGTACGTTTTAAAAAGCATGAAAAAAGCAACACAAATTTTGCCTTCTGATTCTGTATTTAGTAATAAATAAATATTTATGTTTAAATATATTTATGAATTTTTACATCAGATCCTGATGATCTGAATCTCATATTCTGATTTGCATGAGATTTCTACTCTCATAATTCTTTTTTTTTTCCTTTCTCAGTGAATCGGCAGCCCAGGTTGGGCCTTGGCCTTCTCAAGAAGCCTTTTCCAGGCTAGCCTTATCCCTAATATTTTGTCCAATTCTTAGTTCCCAAAACTAAAAGATATTTTTCTAGACCATCATTCCATCTAATATTTGGCCTGCCCTTTCTTTGTGTACCAATTGGTTGGTTATTGAAGATTTTTTTAATGGTGCGGTCTTCGTCCATTCTTACAAGATCTGCCCAATTAATTAGCTGTACTTTGAAGAAATTAACGATGTCAGATTCTTTGTATGATTGAATTTCCTCAATTCCTCCAAAAATAGGTCGTAAAATCTTCCTTTCATAGATACTTATCACGTTCTTATCTGTCCCAGACATGGACCAAGTTTCACATACTCTCATAATTATATCTGATAATTATGAGATTATTTACCTTAAAATCCCGCGTATAACCCTCACTTTAACACAAAAAATAAGATCAAATCTTAAGGGTGCGCGTTATATGCCGGGTATAAAAACAATGGCTTTATAAATATAACATTACTTCTACATGTATTAAAATACTGTTTATTTAAAAGAAACGAGAGAGAGAGAGAAAGAGAGAGAGAGAGATTTGCCTTTTGAACTAAAATAGTTGTAACCATAGAAGTATAATATATATATTTTTAAAGTCTGGGATACTATCTCGAATAAATTGCTTCAAAACATAAGATCAATGTATAATAAGATTTCAGATTTCTTTGTAAAGAAAAGAGATCCGCATTATACGGTGAATATACCTAAACATTAAAAAATTCAGGCTGGAGTGTTACACAACGGTGCACGTTATACCCGGATTTTACGGTAAATGAAATTTTAAATTGAATAATTAGAAAAAAGATTATTTTTTTCGAAATAGTATTCCTAAACCTCTTTTTTATTCATGTGTGATCAAGGACTAAACAATCCCCTTCATAATATAACATGTTTCAAAATTCAAATGGCACTTCATTACTTAATTTTATTCATTTTGTATAGCAATCATTTTATCTTTCTGAGTTTGACATTGGCATTGTTGTAATTAGTATGTGAAATATATATCTAAAATACTTCAATATCCATTATAAATAGGAAGATCCCCAATCAGTACATTCTAAAATATATTGAGAAAATATTTTAGAAATACATCTATTTATATGCTTCTTAAATTCTCAAATTTAATTCAGGAGAAATTTATATTTCACTCAAACAATTAGAAAACACTTTATTTATTAATTTAGACATTTTATTACGTTATAGAACGAGTATTAGTAATTTGTGAAACTGTTGGGGTGAGGTATATTTTTCTTATTTTCTTGAGGTGAGTTTAATCTTTAAAGAACTTGATGGATATATATCTTCTATAAATCAGTTCCACACCGGCGAAAAATACTGCAACGTTAAATACAAAACGTTGCACACTATGAGGCTAAATTAGTTTAATAATTTCAAAGAATGCTTACAAAAAATACAAATAATCTTTAAATATATTAAAACATGCTTTATTCTCAAAATGCTACAAACTCATAACATATTGTAATTTTAAAAAGGCATTTCAAGCTGTTATAATAAATTGTCAGTTTATGTTTGAAAATGAAAATAAGATTTTTAAAAAAACCTTTAAGGAATAAATTTTAATACATATTTTTCAGAATTATGTACTACTTTTAACTAAAATGAGTGAACCATTTTATTCTGTGTGTCTAAGCCTCCAAAACCAAAGTTAAAATTTAAGCTGTTACATTGTCTGGAAACAAGGAAGCAAAAATTCTAGGTAATTTAGTGTCCTTTTTGGTCAAGTCATTTTTGTGAGAATTTTTTTATGAGACAAAATGACTTATGCATGGATATCCCTTATTCAAATATTTATAACTTAATATTTTTAATCTATAGTAAAAATGATTTTCTACATGTTTATTTATTTTCTTTAATGATTTTAATTTGGAATAAGTAAATGTTTTTTTTTTTTTTTTTTATTTATTTCTAATGAACTGCGGATTGGTATTTTACCATTGCATACCTTGTACATTACCCGGAAGCAAGTCTTGTTCTTATAATTCTTCCCGGATTTCTTTTATTTATTATTCTTATTTAATTCTTTTAATTCTTCTCGGAATAATTCTTTTTTGGCACCATTTAGGCGGATACCATTTGTTGCAGGTACTTTTGTCACCCAGTTTCCTCCCTAAAGGGTGGCATCTAGGCTCTGACGCTGCGAACCTGTACTAAGATTTTATTTTTCCGAGAGCCCCCAAACCAAACAGACACTCGGGGAATCTTTTACATGCCGTATAATCCTACGTCATGACCACTGTCGATTTTTTGCATCATGAAATTCCACCGCAACCTTCTGTGCAGATGTCTAGTGACAAACCAACCACTTCACCCAGTCGGTCAATAGGTAACTAAAAAAAGTAAAAAACCCTTTTTTAAGTAAATAGAATAAATCTATGCTATAACATTTTAATTTATTTTAAAATTTTAACTGTAGAAATTATTCTAAACAATTTTAGCTAATTACGATATTTTCCTACTCGTCAAAATATGATTCATAATAAAAATTGCATCATTTTAAAATTTTATTGGAATGAGTTTAAAAAAAAATAATGATGGCAATATTTTACTTTTATTTTCTATTTTAAAGCATTGAGAAATACATCATTCTGCCTTTCTAATAATTCTATTAAAGAGTTTAGTATTATAGTTATACTGAATCCTCGAAAAATAAAAATCCTTGTTACAACAGTTTATCCTATTCTTCCGTTCCAGTATTTTGTCCTACGTGTTTCCCTCGAGTGTACAATGTTGAAGCAATTCACATTGTTAAAGTGTTTCCAATCCTGTCTTTGTTTTTTATCCTGCCATGTTCATGCTGACCGTCGAAGAAAATAGACGCTTAAATTCTTTCTTGGGGGGAAAAAAAAGCTATTTTCTTTTATGCTTTAAAAAAAAAGAGCTACTCTTCTTATATGTTTGAGTTTTTTTCGACAACTGGAGAATGTAAATTTTTCGCAAGAAAGGTATTTTATTGAAAAGTATAGCCTTACCGATTTTATATTCGGTGGATTAGCTTTACTTTTGTTCGGTATAAGACATATCATCATTTATCTGGCATTTTATAAGCTTGGTGTTGTTATTCGTAGTCATTGCAGCGTGTCACAGCATTAAATTTCAAACAAAACATTTTTATAAAAGAATCATTCTTCTTCCCATCTACCTCCCAATGCAGACTAAAGTTAATTTAATCCTATTTTATTATTTTTTTTTTCAAATACAAAAAAATACAATTTTTATCATTTATATCTTTTAATTTTAGACATTTATATACCTAATTTGGAAACCAATTTCGTCACTTATTTTATATTTATTATTTAATAGACATTCAATAAATATAGCATGAAAAAAGAATGTTTTTTCGTTATCATAATTGTAAAAATTAGAAGAATTAAATCAGGCAACATAACTCTGGATTCAATTTTAAAAATGCTGTCAACATCATTTTTAATTACAGGTAATAACAAAGGTCGTTCTCAATTTATGGAAACGATTTTGTAATTCTATTGTATTTCTCATTTGCGTTTTGAGATAAAACTTTGACAACTTTAGAATAATCGTCTGTGAATGTTTTTTTTTCGACTGGAATGTAAAATAAAAGATTTTTTTAAAAAATGTTTTCTAAAATTGATGAATGACTCAAATGTTACTCAAATGTGCTTTCCGAGGAGAAATATTTGTAGCAACAAATTATAAAACGGTGAAAAAATCTAGGTTATTGCATTTAAAAAAAAAAGAATAGTAAAAATGAAGAGTAAAAAGAGAGTAGAAATTGTAGAGAGAGACAATAGCCAGATTAAGTTAGGTATACATTTATTAAGGGATAATTATTTATAAGGGAGAGCTAAAGGTTAATAGAAAGTAATTAAATCATCGTCACAAATAACTCTTTGGATTTCACGAGGCGTCTATTTCGTCCACCTTGTCACGTCGTTCCTTCATCTTCTGTCTCTACTACAGTGTTCTCGTCACATTTCCTGTCGTTTCCCGCTCTATGTCTATATTGGTTAATGGTTCCTGCGTTTTTCTCCATCCGTCTTATCATCTACGTCGTGCTCTCTTGGTATTATGTCAGCTGGGAATCTAATGAGGACACGAAAACGTGCAATTCTATTCCTACCGTATTTATAAAATATTACATTTAAAAGAAAAGAAAAACGTCTAGCTGAAAATAAAATAAAAACATGTCCTTGAAACTTCACGATAAAACTTTTCAAGCGCATACAACTATCAAGAAAGTTACGTCTTTGATCCTAAAAGAAATTCACTGACTCAAAGATTCATTGCATCGAAACTAGGAAGGTTGTTCGGCACTATAATTAAAATGGTGCATAAAGATTTAAAGTTAAAAAAAGTTTAAACCTATAGTTCTTCTCCTTTCTTTAAAACATATTGCTGAAAAAAGAGCAAACTTATACAATAAAAAAACCCCTAATTGTTGAGAAATGGAAATTTGTGGTAATACTGCATAGGGCATGAATATATTTAAGTAACTGTAGTAAAAGAAGATAAATATTCAAGTACTCAATTGACGGGAATGACCGTACAAAATGGCTTTGTCAGTGTACAGTAAAGTTCCAAAGGGTTTCATAATATTTGCATTATTTTCTAACAACCGCAAATTACAAATCAAAAAAGTGTCAACTAAAGTCAAAATTAATTCATTCTGCAATCAGTAGAATAGTTTCGAACCAATATTTGCAGAAGAAATTCATATCTTATATGGACAATATATTTATTATTTGAGCTTCCTATTGACAAAACTAGTCACATGTTCATGTTAGCTGCCACTAATTTAGCAAAGAAAGATCCAGAAACAGAAATAAAGTGTATCCCATTTGAACAAATACGTGCAAATTCACCTGACGCTACTCCAAAATACCTTTGTGCTTTCGGTTTTTTTAAAAACTAGCCTTACGAAAATGGCTTCCAAGCACACTTAACGGAGTTTTAAAAACGATTCAATAGGAATGGAATAAAATTTACATGACAGTACTGTGACAAAAAGTTAACTTTCATGAAACATTCGAGCTAGAGTTATTTTCAAGAACTATGGCTATCAGATAGATGCAAATTTTCACAAAAAATACGGTATTTATTGTTAAAAAATAACTATCAAAATCATTTCCATAAAGTGCGAACAACCTTCTGTATGATTTCACATTGAATTTTTTCGCACCTTTTATACTCAGGATGCAATTGGCATACTTTATATAACTTGAAGTAGATTCTTGTTGGGCTCTCCTCATTTAAGGAAGAAACTAACGCTTTATCTTTTATTATCAATTGCGGATATTAAACATATACATTGGATAAAAAGTTAAACGAAGAATATACAGGATGTTGCCAAATTCTGCCATCAGATTTAGAGGGGTGATAATAGACAGCATAGAGGGAAGACAAACCAAAATAGAATATGGGGCACAAATCGAATTTAATCGGAGAAAATTGTAACAGTAGGCATCGAAAGGCCGATTAGGCAGACGAATGGAGTGGCCAAACGAATGTGGGGATATACATACACAGCCAGAATGACTCAATGGTTCAAAATACCTTGCTTTCCTATAGAAATTCCTCCCAGATTTTCTTCAAGAAGTACCGGCCACTGTGCACCTGCCCACTTTTTGATTGTGGTGCGTAACCATCTCCATGTTACATATCCCGGGAGGTAGATTGAGTCGTTGAAACTTTTCTTTGGCCTCCATGCTCCCCGCACCTCAATTCCTTGAATTGTTTTTTCTAGGGCCACCAATTATTACCCCTTTAAATTTGCCGGTTGAATTTGTCCACATTTGTACTGTTTATAGATACTAAATGAACTATGAGGCTCGTTAAAATTCCCACGTCGTGAAAAAGAAATTACATAAAAATGTTAAATTCATATGGAAGTAAGAAGAGTTGTGATTGGTATTTAAGTAAAATAAGACCTCATCATGAAAAAAAACCTTCTCAAATTCATTTTAAAACGAAAGGTTGAGACATATTAACATCGCAGTATGAAACAACTGGAGTTTCTTGTCAATGGACCTCTCATAATGTTGAGATTCGGTCAAGTGACGCGGATGACACTTGAGCTGGCACCCTATCTGCTAACTACCACTCTATGTCATTGAATGGACTTTGAGCTCGACAGTGTATTGTACGGAAGATTCACAGTTGAGTTCATTTTTCTAAACCACATTTGAATTGTGGTTTGTAAGAAGTTTATGTAATGCCTCATTTTTTTTAAAGAACAAATGGCTACCAACCAGTGTTGCAATTCGATAACAGAAAGAACGTGGCCTCTCATGAGTGCAGTTTGTCGTATTTATACTGTCATGGGTCAGAATCCAAGGGATATCATGAGATTATGTAATGAATCAGTTCAGAAGGGATACACTGAATGCCTATGGCCTACTTGCATGTAATATTGTTATATGGATATTACACCTGATGTGGTTAGTCATCGAGAAGATTATACAAACACCTGTTCTGCTTTTTGTGCAACAGCGTCTTTACAAGAAAGGCCAAGTATAATCCACACTGAAGCATCAAAAGTCTTAGGAGAGCAAGGTACAAATATGAAGTTGGAATAAGAATTGTATAAAAAACTCACACCCATACATACATTGAAATTAGTACTGCATCGTAAAAGCTTTTTTTTTTTCATATGAACTCAAATAATTAATATGGAAAGCTATTTAATGGAATCCCTCCTTGCTACGCGAATTAAAACCCCTAGAAATCTGAAAGTTATTTGGAGAATCCAAAAATCTGATGTAATTAATTGGTAAGGTGCATTTTATTTCGGACTATTTACCCGAGAGAAATTGCGCGGGACACACATAAAATATTTTGGAAACATATAAAACAATACACAAAACATAGTGAACCTATTTTTTTAGGAAAATATTAAAATAATTTCTTTAAAAAAATTATATAAAACTTAGCATAATATGGAAATATTTTATTTTCCCCCCTTTCTCACACATAAAACTATTTTTAAAAAATGGTGTACTCCTTCGACTAAAAAAAATCAAGTTCATTATATGCTCAGATACCTGGTATATAAATATAAAAAATTTTGATCCATAAGTTTTCAGATTCTTATATATTTAAATACTAAAAGTGCACCTATATGAAAATAATTTGTTTTAGAGAAAAAGTGACAAAAGTAAACATTTGGAAATGTTTGTTTACATTTTTGTCAATTACCTTTTTGAAATTTTAAAATTATTTATCAATGGACACACATATAAGTGTTATACATTTTTAGATTCAGAAAAAATTTCACCATTTTTTAATACTGAAACTTAAAAACCGATTTTTTTAATGAGTATCATGTAATGTTTGCCTTAAGTTAAGATCAAGACCTGCATTGTTTGTGAAATCAAAACTCATTTTTTAAAATCAATTCCATAATTTTTTTTATTTTATACATATATATATATATATATTTTGTTTTTTGTGGGAAAATTCATTATGTATGCAACCAATGGTAACTTATATGTATATCTATACGTAATATACATGTATTATTAAAGTATAAACAACGCTAGAAGCTCGTGTGACAGATTTCGAAATTCTAATATCATGCGACATTAATAAGTTAATACTTTTAACTGACACAGTTACGAATGCTTAAACGAGTGAACAATTTGTAAGACTAAAAGTTAGTCCAATGTCCTGCAATAATCGAAGAACACCTATTATTAGTTCAAAATTGTTTATATTTTTCAACTCATACTATTAGCTCATATTCTATATATATTTATACATTTATTTATCTTGTTCAAATTTTCAGTCGTTAATAAAATACGTTTTAAAGTACTCAATTGAACTGAAATTTTATATACACTATTATTTTGGATGATAATACAGTAATTTAATTATAATTAAAATAAATTAATTGATTTAAACTAATTATTCAAATAATTACAAATATAGCCACGTTGGCATAATTTTTGGCGATTTAGCGATCATTTTGACGACTTGTGAAAAATTGAAAATGTTTTTTTCTCACATTTTAAAGTGCTCATTTGAGGTGAAATTTTCTATGCACTATTGTTTTTGGTAACAATACGATAACTTAATTATAATTAATTAAAATTAATTATCTGAGACTAATTATTTAAATATTTACAAAAAGATTCACGGTTTTTTTTTTTTTTTTTTTTGCGACTTGGGTCAAAATTTTAAAAGATTTGTTTTGCTAACGTTTTAAATCATTCAGTTGAACTGAAATTTTATATACACGATTGTTTTGGATGACAATGCAATGTTTTAATTATAATTAATAAAAATTAATTGCTACTTAATGTTGTAATTCTGTCACATATACATACATATTTATATTAATTGTAACTATTTAATAAAAAGAGCAGCTAAAATAAATTTTTCTTTGTTGATCTAAGTAGGAATTGACTTATTTTTTCTTTATATTACTTGGTCTACTATTTTTGTTTCTTCCATATAAGCAAATTATTTGTTTAATCGTAAGATTTATGTTTCTGTCTTATTTACGTTTTTGAGAATATTTTTTTTCTACATTAACCCTTTATCTACCGACGGTATTTATAAGTACCATTCACTTTAAAATAACATAGAATAACCAATTTTACGAATATTCTGACAATACTTATCAGGAATATTCTTTGAAATTCTCTCTTCCAAGATATATGGCAGCACTAGTTACACGTTGAGTATTTTAGCGGGGAAGGCGAATAGTTTTATAGCAGACATTGAGTTCTTAGCAGATTACAAAGATTATCATTTTTGTCCCGAAAAAATAGTTAATGTGAAACTTTAAGTGTCTTATTCTTTTTGTATGTTAATGAGGACCTTAGAAAACGATTTGACTCTTTATATTAAGTGAACAGTGTATATAATTAATTTGACAGTTGAATATCTTTAATTAATGAATTAGCTCTAACAGATTAAATTTCCCAAGATTGAGCATTTTTTTAGGTGCAAATAACAAATACTGCATGAAAAAAAACTGCAGTAAATCATAATGTGGTAGATCAAGGGTTAAATGAAGATGGAAACTTTCACCCAGTGCAATATAAAAAACAATGTAACTCGATTTCCCTATCTTACGCTTAAGCTACTCACATTTTTCATTTATTCCAAAAGTCATCAAAATGGAGAAACCGCGTTATTACATTCATTCCAAATCACGCATCATCCGCCGAGAATGCTGGATAAACAAATACTCCTTTGTCTCGCTCGAGTGGAAACTAAAGTAATGATTTCTCTCCTAACTTCGTTTCGCTGCACTAGTTATCCACACCTGGGATCTTTGGAGGGCAACTTCCTCAATAGGGAAATGCCTGTCTCGACGCTAAGGTTCTCCATCAAGTAGAAAACGGCACCTGTGACCTGAGTCACATCAAGATCTGGGAATCTCCATTGTTTACGAGACGGTTGTTCTTTCGGATTTCGCTTAGAAACGCCAGTTGTGTTTGGCATGTTTTATTTACGTGCTATATGGAAATTATTAATCTTCATAAAGACATTCAGGTGCAACTGAAAGTGGGATAACTATGTAAATGTTGGCTGTTTTGTTATCTGTTTTAATAGAGTCGTAAATGAACTGAGACATTCCTTTTCGAAATATTTATTACGATATTTATGTCCCAAGCTTTTAAAATGTTGAGAATCATTTTTTAAACAAAAGTTAACACATAAAGTAATCTGAGTTTCTTCTGGAAAAAATAATTTATTTCAAACTTTTATATACTGCATAACAGAATATTTTCGTAAAGGTATTACACATTTGATTTTTAAGTAATCTTACACTTCTGTTTTTTCATTAAGATACCATTTAAAACTACTTTAAATAGTATGAAAACAAGTGGTCATTCAAATGTATATTGAAAACTCCTCCATTAATTTAAGGAACATTAAAAATTGTATTCACAATCAAATATAAATTAATTTATTTAAAAAAAAATATTAAAGTGGTATTTTCTTTTAGTAAAATATTTAAATGAGATTGGAAGTCGCACGAAAACACAGAATTGCCTTCTTCAAAATAGCATGTTTTATTTTTTAATGAAATGTAATTGTCATTATAAACACATTTTTAAACATGTAAGACATCAGGTTTAAATATTTAAGGTATCCGACTACGTACGGAACCGTGATTTTAAAAAAGAGCATAAATGGATAATTTTCATGATATTTAGTGTCACTTAGATGTACATGTATAAACTCATGTACATCATGTACACATATACATGTGTTTATACATGTAGAACACATGAATAAAATTGTTTTAAGGACATTTTTGACAAAAAATTATTTAAAAACAATATTTCGGCAAAAAATTAACTTAGATTAAACTTTTGTTCAAAATGGTCTCCTTTTGTGAAAAATGCTTCTATTATAATAATATCTTGCCTGTACATAGCTCAGACCTCTGATCAGAGGCTGAACTATGATTTTTGAAAATTTCAAATTATTTTCAGAGTTACAACCTATTGAAATAATTATCAACGTTTTTTCATTAAAATTTCTCCCTCTGTTGTCGTAAAACATGGATACACCCACTTCTAAGCTATATATTTCAAAAATTCTAGTCTAGCTACTGTAGAGAGGTCTGATCAATATACAGGCAAAATATTATTATAATAGAAGCATTTTTCACAAAAGGAGACTATTTTGAAATGGGTCATTCTATGTTCATTTTTTGTCAACCTATTGTACTTAAATGATTTTTTTATTGCAATACTATTCTTAAAACAATTTTATATAAATTTTCTTATCTAAGTGACACAAAATATCACAAATATTATCCATTTGCATGCTTTTGCAAAATCTCGGTTCCGAACTTAGTCGGATACCTTAATGCTATGTCATTAAGGATCAGCTCTTCTTCAAACTTAATTAAATTACACATTGCAATTCATTGATATCCACCGTTATATATTGAAACTATAATCATATTACAATTCTGTTTTTCAATTTTACTAAAATTATTTAAAAAACAAACAATAAAAACCAGGGTTTTAAAAGTATTGGAAATTTTAATGAAAACAAACCTGTTTAATAACTAAAAATATAGAAAATATATTTTTAACCTATTTTTGACACAAATGATCCTAAAATTTTTGAAACTAGTCAATAATCAGCTAGCGAAAGTATTATGAAACAGTAACTCCCAATCCATGATTAACCCTCCGCTAGATTCGCTTCAAATAGTTGTATCCATAGACACGCAGCTGCTCTCAGATGCATCCCCTCAAACTTATTTTTGAAGATTATTTAATCATTTTATCGGTAAGATTCGACATTAAAATATATTTGACATAAAATAAATTAGAATATAACTAGAAATTAAAATATATTTGACATAAAATACATTAAAATACAACTAGAAATTAAGATATTTAAACATGAAATTATCAACAAGATAATGGTCAGGGATTACTGAGTCACCGCTGCTTAAGATGCCTTGTTGCAGTTTTCACAAGTCACCTTAGAGTGTTCAAGGTACATGGACACAAATAATACACAACATTTTTTTAATAATCATTTCTTGATTTCCTGATAAGAGGGAGCAGTACCTTCTCTTCGAAGTTCCTAGTGATATTTATCTTGGTCTTTCATCAGGAATGGGGTGTTGTTATCAGATATTTCTTCAATACTGAGTCAACATGGGGGAGTCATGTGAATGTTACACTCAGACAGTATTCGCAGATGCTCTTATATAAGTTTGTGACCAATTTCTCCTAGGTATATGGGGGAGGATTTGAGTGAGGTTTTGATACTCTTATAGATATTTTCGGAGTTTATTCCAGCTACATTGAAGATTGCATAAAATACAGTCACTATGTCTCAGATAAATCTCAACTCCCAGGGAAAAAAACTATCATACAGAAGTTAAAAAATAATATGTGGGAATTTTTTTAGTATAAAGCTGAAAGCTACTCTACTTTAAAAGAAGAAAAAAATCGAAAATTAGCGAAATGGTACAAAGTCATAAAAACTGATGTTATTGGGTGCGCTGCATCTGCAAGTTTTAATGGTCCCTGTCACCTGAAATATAAAGAAATCGCTCTCATAATTGACACTGAATCCTAGAAAAAGTGACGAAAGGTAGATAAAAGAAAGACAGGTGTGTTCTAACCCAACGTGTGGACGCAGAACCGAAAGTATTTTTACTATGCATCTGAGAGATTAGAGTGCCTAACGGGGCGTTAAGCATGTGCAATTTTTTTGAAAAGCTACGTTTGTCCTATACATGATTCTTTTAACTATATTTTTGCTTTCGGAGGATTTTTCTGAACCTTTTATATTCATTATATTTAAATATTATACAATAAAAAATATATTCATATTTTCAAAGAAATAGGGCAAGGATGATATCTACCATTACTACGAAATCTTGAGGAGCCGTTTAAGAGCAAATAACTTCTATATTATTTCGAGAATGATCCTCTTTAAATTTACGCTTATAGATGCGTCGTAAATTCCTTCTTAGTTTCTGCTTTATATCAAGAAGACATAACCCACGATAGTCGTAAATAAAGGCCCTCACACACTTCATATAGATAAGAAATCTGCACGGTTCAAGGCTGTTGGGTGATCAAAAACAAAGCAATATGAGAAAACTCTTGCAGAGTTAGAATGATTTATGCCGCCATATATCAAATGAGCCAGTGTTTATATTTCCGGAGAGAATAATTCCTCCCACATATATACATACATGGAGACAGAGAAAGGCAAACATATATTTAGTTTGGCGTAGTATTCGAAATGGAGAATATGCTATATATCTTGAATGTGAAGAAGTTGGCAATGAGACTTTGTCGGCTATTTTTAAACCTTTTTTCACACATATTTATTTATAATGCCGTTTAGTAATAATTATAATTTTAACTCCTTTTGTTTTCCGAAATCCCACTATTTTATATTTATAAATATGCAAAGTACGAAATGAAGCATCCAAGAATTGGAAGATGAATTTTCACTGTCCATTAGTTGATTTGGAACACTTTTATACTTACTAATTTTTGCATTGCAACTCTACTTTGAAATATATTTTTTTCCTTAATTTCCAAGAATTATATTGAAAAACTACGGAAATGCATAGAAATATATTTACTAATTATTTAAATTACTTAATTATAACTACGTGTTCCTATTGAATATTTTAAAAAGACAAACAAAAACCTTATGTATTTTAGTATTAATCATGCTTAAAAATAATTTGAAGGTACCTGTATAAATAACTATTGGTAAAAGTAAACTGTCAGATCATAAAGCTAAATATGTAACATATAGAAGTGTAAGATGTTCCTATTAGAAACTTTGGTTCAGTAAATATTCGTTTTGAAGGTAATTAAACTTCGAATTCCATGTGGTTCAGTATTTATACGCAATTATTCCTCGATTATTTTTAATTTTAGTTAATATTTTTGCTATCAATGCACTCAGGAAACTCTCCAAGGAGAGCATAATCATGCAACTGATGAACTACCAGGCAAATTGAATAAGCGATATATTCGGTGCTTTAAACAAACAAAGAGATTAGATTTGTAGTATTGATAAAAAGTTATAAGCATTCCTAGCAGATTCAACAAGATATAGAAAAATTAATTAGAAAACAGGATATAACTTTTTGAAATCTATAACTTTTTTAGTGTAACATTTGTTAATGAGGTAGTGTTAATTATGTCTCTAGGGGTAAAAATTTAAAAATTTTTCAAACAAGTACAAGTCTTTCAAAATTTAAATTAAATAATTCGATTCTTCTACACATTATTTACAAAGAATTCCGGTTTCAAAAAGTACAACATTTTTCAAACGTAGTCATAATTTTAAAATGCATAAGCATATGAAAATAAGAATTAATTTCGTAATTAATATTAAGTAATTTTTTCCTTGCGATACTATTTTCTAAAATAGTAGCCTCTGATATATAAAACTTCATAGAATTATAAAATGAATCATAATCTTTATACCCTACTTAATTTAAGAATAATATATATTTTGTATTTCAAAGAGTTTTTGAAAAATATTAAAACTTTAAAAAAAAATTGAAAATGTATTTTTTAAATGTTTTAAAAATATAATTTATTGTTCTATTTTTCTACAAAATACTACAGTGTAATAAGGATATATTTAACCTTTTAAATCAACATATTGCTAGTAATTAAAGCTATTAGTTAAGAAAATAGTATGCGCAATGTAAAACTTAATTAATATTTCTTATAAAAATGTTTCTTAATTTCATGCAATTATAATTATTAAAATTATGATTATATTTTAAATATTTTGCACTTTTTTGGAGCCCATTCATTTATAAATAATGTGTAAAAGATAACAGTTATTTAATTTGAATTTCAAGGAGTTATATATTTTTGAGTATTATTTAGATTTTAAGCCCTCTAGAGAAAGTTAACATCCCTAAGACCCCTTTTAACCAGAAACATTTATTAAATTCCATGATCCCTAGATTATCCCTCTCTCTTTAAGGTATCCGATTACGTTCGGAACTATGATTTTGCAAAA
>BMAV01013455.1:0-16504 GCA_019973955.1 Trichonephila inaurata madagascariensis | reverse complement strand
AAAAAAATAAAAACCTCAAACTATTAAAATGTAACTATTGAAAATTTTCTTAATAAATAACTTTTAAGATAAAAAAATTAGAAATATTTTTTAAACCCAAGAAAAAGTTTTAATTAATGAATATTGTGAAATTTATAAAACAATATGATGCATAAATAGATTTAATTTTACATTCAGGCATGCAACAATCAAGGTATAAATTTGTGACAAAGTATGACAGAATAGAACAGTCAATTTTATGGAGACAGTGTCATTTTAGAACCATAATTTTGTGTGATAGACACAACTATTTAATTGAATTTTAAAAATATAATAATAACATATTAAAAAAAAAATTTAAGATTGTTTTCTTTACACTAAACTAAAATCACAAAAATAATGAAAAAAATTACAAGCAATAAAATATAATAATGCTGTAAAAATAATATTTTAAAAGTTTATTAATTTCTTTTTTATTGCCGAGCTGCTGATTTGATGTTAAGTGATATGATTTGACTCACTGTACTTTCAAAGTCTTTTAAAATAAGTGAAATTCCATGGTTTCTTATGATTAAATAATAAAAATAAAAACATAAATATTAAAAATAAAACATAAATATTTATTGAAAAATTAAATGTTTCAATACAAACAAATTTGATAAATTTCCAATTATTTGTACATTGCGAGTGGTGAAAAAATGTATGTTTTAAAATGACTTGGAGCAGTAGTTAACACAAGATAGGGCTAAATCCCTTCCAAACACCAAGAAATTATTATCTTTTATTTTGAAGATTATGCCTGGGATCATTTCTTTGCGTGTTTTTTTTTTTAAATGTAGTAACTTCTTCCCATAAAAGTAATTTATGAACGCCACAGACTTCCTGTTTAATTCTTTGCTAGAAAAAGGAAAGATATTCTTTGAATTTAATCAAAATTGTCCTTCGTAAAAGTATTTTAAAAAGATCAAGAAGTTCTAAATTTAAATTACTCCATAATTTAAATAATTTTAACTCCATAAAAATGGAGAAGGAATAAAATTTATAATTCGTTTTTATTACTATATTTTCTCAAAAGATGGCGCTACCAGATGTTTTCGTAAATGTGATAATGAAAATTTCATAATACCCATATGTAATATTTTGGTAAACGGGTTTTCTGAACATAATACAATAACTTCTATTTCAATTACGAAGTTTTTTGTAAAACCGGAGAAGATGTAATGAGTAAAGAAAATTAATTAAAATATGACACAAAACATTCCCAATATATGTATAAGCGAAATGGAACAAAATAATATAAGAATCGATATAACGGCGTTATTATGTTAATTATTGTGGGATTTATTTGCATTTATAAAATAGCCTTTTTCAGCCTTTAAATTTCTTAGCTTAATATTTGTATAATTTATAATTAATATAATTTGATTTAAGTAAGAATTTCAGTAAAAAAATATTAATAAAAATAAACTCTATATATGATGAAAAATACATGCAATTTTAAAAATCTATGTTATATATTTTATAAATATTACACACAGTTGTTAGATTTTAAGTAATGTTTTTATTTCGGATAAAAACTAAAATTATTACAAAAAACAAAGTTAAATTTTAGATTATGTATTTAGGTAAACTATTGAAATATTTTTATGAAAGGTTTGATTTCCACGGTCAAACCTTTCTTAACTGGACCTATTGTTTTTATATTTTCTGGCAAATATAATCGATGCGTAATTCAAAGATCACGAGAGATTTCTATAAGAATAAAAATGCGGCATTTAATATAAATGATGTTCTTTGTTAACTTGATTGCGATGATGTAACTACTTTCGATTTCTCCTAAAACCTAATATGAATAGAATGTGTAGAGAATTAATGAAACACTGCAGCAAATTAAACGCAGGCAAGTTCCAAAATTCTTTAATTCGTTTTAAGGTATAGACTAGGCTTTCTGAATTTTCGGCCTTTTCCATTCTCGGGAACGTAATTGTCACTCCCGGGATTCACGGGAATACACCAAGTTTTCAAAAAATTTGAAAACATGTTATTTTTTAATTGATATTAATAATAATTATATAAAATACGGATTCAAATAAATTCCAAAGTTTATAACCATTTATATATTCAGCAAAAAATACAATATATATATATATATATATATATATATATATAATATAATATTATTCCTTTTGTGGTTTGAGAAAACATAAACGATCTAAGCTTTTATCACTCTAAAAAGCCGTCGAGACGCAAGTCCTCTCGTGTGGTTGGTGGAAGGGGAAGAGAGGTGGGAGGCCTCTGACCACCCCCAGAGTGTTCTCCCTCTAAATTGGAGTGGAATCGAGCCAAATCGTACTGTCACCTGTATGGTGCTCAAAGCTACGGCTAACGACATGCGTCACTTAGCCCTTTACCATGATGAATTTCGTGGGCCTCGATCTGGCCTTTGCCGATCAGGTGGCATTAGTAACAACAACAAAGCCACCATCTTGTTTATGACGTGGGGCACCGAAGAACGCCATTGGCTAGAATTTCAAGCAACTTTTATTTCAAAAAAATTTTTGAGCTCACTAGCAAAAAGTTGTTCGAAAACCGTTACTGTAGCAATTGAGTAAAAATTGCACGAGTCGGACGAAAAATTGCTTGAAACGTGTACGTGTGATACGGCCTTAAGTGTGGGCGTTACTGATTATCTTAATACACTTTTACCCCACTGCTGGGGGACATTTCTCTTTCCAAGACTTCGGGGTAAACAATCACAAGTTATATCCGTGCTCTCAGCTAAAATTTATATCGGAAGTCGAAATCAACAGTCCAATCAAAACTATCTACCTCAGATTATTTCAGCCCCGTGTTGTTCCTGGGAATTTATAGGAACGAAGTATCATTCCAGGGAATGTAAAAAATATGATTTCCCGAGAACCCGGGTTCCCGAGAAAGAAACCCTAGAATGGACAGGCTCGATCTCAACAACATCATGAACCGAGCAATTTTAATCATCAAACTTTATACACTATCGTAACTCATTTAGTCGAAAGGTGGCTTGTGCCTGGATTTGGGGATTGTGAATCATGCACTTTATTTGATGCGGGTTACTGTTTGTACGAGTATTTGACAACGAATGCTATTACTGTTTACTAAAAGGGTCGCAGCTGGAGCCTACTTTTTGCATAGAGGCCCAGGGTCTCAAGAAGTCTTAAGACTCCTCTGACGAAATTCATCACCAAACGACCATTTAAGGTATCCGACTACCTTCGAAACCGTGATTATACAAAAGCGTATAAATGGATAATATTTATGATATTTAGTATCACTTAGCTTAGAAAATGTATATAAAACTGTTTTAAGAATAGTATTACAATAAGAAATTATTTAAGTACACTATTTTGACAAAAAATGAACATAGAATGACCCATTTTCAAAATAGTCTCCTTTTGCGAAAAATACTTCTGTTATAATAATATTTCTCCTGTATATAGCTTATACCTCTGTACAGAGGCTCAACTAGAATTTTTGAAATATATCACTTAGAAGTGTGGGTTTATCCATGGTTTACGACAACAGAGGGGAGAAATTCTAAGAAAAAAACACCGATATTTCAATGGGTTGTAACTCTGAAAATAATGTGAATTTTTCAAAAATCATAGTTGAGCCTCTGTACAGAGGTCCGAGCTATAGACAGGCAAAATATTATTATAATAGAAGCATTCTTCGCAAAAGGAGAACATTTTGAAAAAAGGTTATTCTAAGTTAATTTTTTGCCAAAATATTGTACTTAAATAAATTTTTTTTGTCACAATGTCCTTAAAACAATTTTATACATGTATTCTAATCTAAGTGACACTAAATATCATGAAAATTATCCATTTATGCGCCTTTTTTAAAATCACGGTTCCGAACTTAGTCGGATACCTTAAAAACAGTCTCATAGCAATTGTTGTGAATAATAGGGTACCAGTTAAAGCAGCGATACTCAACCTGCGACCCACGGGCCGCAGGTGGCCCGCCAGCCTTTTTTGAAAGACCCGGTCACGGCCCATTGCACTAAGAAATTCACTTATTGGAGAATAATGTACAAAAAATTTAACAGGAAATTCTATAAATCACGCAATCAAATGTATCAATTTTGCTAACAATTTTTTCTTATAATACTAGAATGCACCAAGAGGATTGGTCATAGACGAAAGAAAATATAGAAATTATCCCATAATTCAGTAAAAATTCATAAAAATAAATATTTGTGTGTGTGTGCTTGATAGAAAAGTCAATATAGTATTAAAATAAAAGCACAAAAAATGAGTTTTAATACTTTGATCAATTTTGTTAGTCAATGTTGCTTTGGTCTTATAGTCCGCTTTTTCTTATCCGCATGTTGCGGCCCGCATGAAATAACTGTCATGTGTATGCGGCCCGCTTGAAATAACTGTCATGTGTATGCGGCCCGCTTGAAATAACTGTCATGTGTATGCGGCCCGCTTGAAATAACTGTCATGTGTATGCGGCCCGCATGAAATATCTATCATGCAGTGGCGCACACAAGGGGGGGGAGTCCTGGGGTTTCGGATCTCCCCCAAAGCCCTTGATTTTTTTTCCGATTGATTATAATTCTAAGTATATAGTAAGTAAAATTTAATTAATTATTTGTTATTAATGATTAATTTTATTACCGTAAAATCCGGCGTATAACGCACACCTATACTCTAAAGCTAAATTTTTCAATTTTTAGGTATATTCGCCGTATAACGTGCACCCCCTTTTTAACGAAGAAATCTGAAGTATTAATATACATTGTTTTTATGTTTTGAAGTATTTTGTTCGAGGTATTATCCCAGACTTTTGAAAAAATAGTATACTTCTAGAATTACAACTGTTTTTGTTCATAAGGCAAGTCGTTTCTTTTAAATAAACAGTGTTTCGATACATCTAGAAGTAAATTTTTTTTTATGCCCATCCTTTTTGTTATTTTTAAAGCTATCGTTTTCATACCCGGCGTATAAGCGTTATACGCCAGATTTTACGGTAATTAATACTAATTATTTATTTAAGAGTTAGTTTTTTACTGTGTTTTGTTCCCGAAAATCGACAAAATCAAAAGGAGCATGAAACAAGAATGGTGAACTTTCGACCTCGGCCCCCTTGAAAAATTCCTGTGTGCGCTACTGCTATTATGTGAATGCGACCCGCGGGAAATACCTATGTGTATGCGGCCCGGCGGGAAAAACGGTTGAGTACCTCTGAGTTAAAGTGTCGATCTCGTCAAATTCACTGTTGCGAATTAAAATAAAATTAGAATCCAACCAAGCTTTATTTTTTGTAAAGAACTAGTCAGTTGGCAACAACAATGTGGTGAGACGAGGAGTTTGAAAATGTTTTCTGTAAGAAGGTTATTTTGATCTTGAACTGAGCTTTCATCGCGACTGGGTGCTGTTTTTTACCTCGGATATTTCCTGTCCTTGGTTTCGTTAATATTAGGTGTGCCGTTGTTTTCAAGGAATTTCCCCCGAATATATTAGGATTTTTCTATAGCATATTTTCAGTCTAATAATTTACTTGGTATTTCAATTTGGTTAAGAGATTATTGCTTTATTGAAGTTTATAGCATGTTTTTAATAAATCTTGGAAAGTACCAACTTGATTGAATTATTTGAATGACACCCACACACAATATCAATATCATTTTACATCAGCAATATTTGTAAAACAACATCGAAAAAATTAAAATTATTCAATGGTGTTAAAGTGAGATAAGAATAAAATTAAGAAAATTTTGTCTAAATTATTAAGATTTTGGTCATGAAATGTAGAACACGTTTTAAAATAAAGTTGTTTTTTCCCTCTAGACTTTGAATATGGTAATGATTAACAAATGGATAAGCGTAGGCAAGTTTAGAAGCGTATGAAACTTTAAAAAGCGTATGAGCTAAATATTTAAAAACTTTTATGTTATCTGTTGAAATACACAAAGCTCAACAGAGAAATTTTATCATATATGATAATAATTAGTTAATAAAAGAAATTATGTATAAATTAAATATCCTACATTTTAAAATCGAAAATCAAGAACAACAACAACAACAAAAACCAGTTCCCAAAAAAGTCAGCAGTCGACCAAAAAGGAAAATAATTTTGTTTTTTAAAATTATCACTGACTAAGGGCAGTGAGGTAGGGTTAAGCTCCCTTTATATAAAATCATAACGTGAAAATTAAAAATATATTGATAAATTTATGCAATGTAGCGTATAATTTTATCAAAACATACTTATATCATGCATTATACATATCATATACATTTACCTTAAGACAAAAGCTGAGGCTAAAAACCTTATGAATGCCTTTCTTAGAATCGTTAATTGGTTCTCGAAAGTTTCCCATTAATGTTGTTTTCGGTAAAAGTACGAGAGCTTGAATTAAACGCGAAACACATTTTCAGATGGAAAAATGCCTCAATTTCGCTTGGGAAATTTTGTATAGCTCATTACCTCTGTTAATAATATAGTGTTTTTAAAATTTCAAAATATTCCATGAATACTGTGTCTTTTCATTTTAATACGGAAGAGCGCCAGCCCATTTAACATTACGGTATATAGGAATAGAAAGCGAAACACATTTTTATACCAGAAAAAATGAATCAACTCTGCAAAAAAAGAAATTGTTAAAAATGCTGCTTTCTAAAGGATAGTGCAACCAGAATATCATAGTAATTTTTCATTTCTTTTATATCTGAAAAGTGTTCCCAAATTCGGGTCCTATTCTTTGGCGTAACCAAAAGCAGCTTTAAATAAATCTGCTCATAGCCGTATTTCTGTAAAAGAATAAGTAATTTGTTCTTATCAAATTTTAAGACAAAAACATTTATATGTTTACCTAAAATGGCAGAGAGCAATAAGAGTAAAAGTAAAATAGTAGACATTTTTAATCCATCAATGATTACTAAAGGAAAAACCTTTTTTTTTTTTTTTACTTGAAAAAACCAGCATTCTGCTTATGTCACTTTCTCTTTATACATTGTGTGATAACATTTAACATGATTTTCTTATTTCTTCTTGCTTTAAAGACCCAACTTGCTGATGACCAGGATCACCACGTGATCACCGCTTGTCCAGATGCTGTTACTGGCTTTCCGCTACATATTAATTGATAAGTAGCATAAACAATATCCTGAATTTTGTTATCTGGAGTCAACTAAGGTTTATTTCTTCACCACAGTGTATTCGAAAGGTGTGTAAACAGTGTAAAATAGATTACCAGAGTCAAAGATTCGGGTTGTTACCTCCTCTTCCCGCTTATCCTCCTACATAGTACGTTTCTTTCACAGAAAGATGGAATCAGTTCTTGTGCATTATGCAGCCGTTCTATAACACTTTTTCTTCATTTTTCACTGTTTGGATTTATTCTAAGGTTGGAGTTGTTTATCAATTTTAGGATTCAATACTATTCTCTCGCTTTCATGAAAGGGAAAAAAAGTACATTTATCATCTTCTCTCTAACTATATTTTTCAACTATAAGGTGAGATAAGTTATTATTCTTAAGATTAAATTTTATGCCGCCAAATATATAGTATATTCTAACATAAGAAAAAAATTACCTGTTTATATATATATCTATTCTTCTGTAGTATTATTAGTGAAAAATGGATACTTACATTATACTGTCAGCCAATTTCGTCAGTAAAAGGCGTTGCCAAATGTCGCGATATGCAACTAATAATTTGGAAACTGTTTTATTTCTTGTTCGAACTTACAATAATAACAACAATAACAGCAATTTGAATAGTCGACGTTTTTTGATTTGGTGAGATAATATGCAACACCCCCGTGAAATTCATTTATTGTGGTCACTTTTTGAAGACTAAAGTTTTTTAGCTATCACACGAGCATATTTTATTCTGAAAGTAAATATTGAAAATATCTTCTTCCCTATAAAAATTTCAATTTTTACAAATTTCATTAAGAATGTTTTTCTTTTTCTATCGATTATTTCTTAGATAGTAAAGAAGAGTTAAGGTTTCAAACTTCACTACAATTTGCTTTAATTTGATGATTAAACTAGAGATTTTAATAAAAAAAAAACGTCGCGTGAAAAAAAAGATACAATTATGAATTAAAAGATATTGAGGTAATCATGATTAATATCTAGATGAAACTAATATTAAACTCAGAGTGAAAAAGTTTAAAAAAATTGTCATTGATTGTGAAATAATTCGTTATTAAAATAAAAAAGCAACAAGCAAATGTTAAAAATTACTCCATAGTACAGATAGTAGAGCCAAAAATTTAAACAATGCTATAATTGCTGAATAAATTTTCGTCATTAGTGTGGTTTAAAAGAACTATATGCGTTTTCCGCGCAGATTATAGCCTCAAACCAGACTCAATGTCATATTTTTTTTGTTAAAAAACATAAATTTTGTCAATTGGACTCAAAGTCTGAATCATTACTAACAAATTTTAAATTTATATACTAAATTAAATGCTTGATTTGGGATTTTTACTGAGATCGATGAGATTTTCAATTTCTTTTTAATAGAATTCAGATAATGTTGTTCTTGGATCATAATTATCATAATTGTAGAACTTGAACCTAATAACTCTCTTGTCCTTGCACACTTTATTTGAGAGGGAGATCTAATTCAAATAAAGTTCTAGTTAAATTGTTACTTTTTTTTAAAAAAAAGATAAAGGTCTTTAAGTCAGTTGATTTTACATTAATGTATATACAGGGTGTCCAGCCTTAAAGTGACCCAATAGCTAATTCCCGAACCGTTCGGTTTAGACACGCACTTAAGGACATGCACTTAAAGGATTGGATTTTTGATAATAAATTCGCGTCTTTCTTAAAGAACTGTTTATTTTCTTTGTGATTGTTTTGCGTAAAATCCTCAAACCCGGATCTACGTAACAAAATTTAGTTGTCTAATCTGATGGCGTGAAGGGAAAAAAAGTGGTAAAAGTTAAGGACTAAATAGAAGAATAATATAATTTAAATAGCATAGATATGATTCACATCGTATACAAGACATCTACTAATACAGTAAACAGTTTTAGAAATTGATTATTAGGATTGATTATTAAAGTCAATACCTTCTTTAAAAAAAAACCTTCAAGTACAGATACTTACGTATTATACCGTCGTCTAATTTCGTCAAATTGAAAGACGTCAACAAACACGATATACAGCCCATAATGGAAAACTGTTATAATAATGCTTAATAACAATAATGATTGGCAAATTTGGTGACGTTTTTTAACCAGTTAACTGTGGCACCCCGTTTGAGAGCGTGCAACTGTGTGGGTCACGGAAATCGAGCGATGACGAGTATACTTGTCAATCACAGAATAAGTGTCGTTGTTAAATTGTTTGATGTAAAAAAAAGATGGGTTTATTTTATAAAACTGCTAATTTTATTACTAATACTTTTTTGTACAAAGGTCTATGTACGGGGCTATAAATTAATTTAGCTTGATAACGGTTTCATGAGACCGACCGTCCTTCCTACAGTAAGTTTTATGTCTATATATGAATTTTAGTGGCTGTTGAAATTTCCTGACTGAGAGCCCTAAACACACACTGATTTAGTTCCTTCTTTACTGACAAACTATTTTTTATCTGTCTTCACACTAAGGAAGCTCTGGAGAGGTGCAGTAGGGTTGAATCACAATCCTCTTACCAGAAAGCATCTCTAGCCGTTCCCATCCCAATAACATAACTCTTCTTTAGGTGGCACGGCATTGGGTAATTACTCTAATGTCAGCACATGGTTCTAACGTCAAACAATTGGTATTTACGCTATTTGATGGCTAGGTAACTTCGGGCCAGCACCTAACAATGGGCTCAGCACCAGGTCAGCGACCTTTGCTGCATTTGTCCCATGGCTGTAACCATACCTAAAGGAACCCTATTTTAAATCCATTTTTCGTCTTTTCCCTTTGCCCCTCTTAGACTAACATCTCAAAAACATTATCATCGCACATAAATAAATTCGCGTTAAGCGAACTTGTACGCTGTGTCAGCCGGTGCATATGGGGACGCATTTTATTTGTTTTACTTCGGTTTGGCCTCGAATTATTCTAAGCATCTTGAAATTCGAGTATATGTTTTGTTTTTCTCAGAAATTACAATTTAAATAGCCAATGGTCACTATTTTTTACGTGTGACGAGTGTACTCGTCAATACAGAAAATCCTGCAACTTCTCCATGACGAGTATACTCGTCAATACAGAAAATCCTGCAACTTCTCCATGACGAGTATACTCGTCAATACAGAAAATCCTGCAACTTCTCCATGACGAGTATACTCGTCAATACTGAAAATCCTGCAACTTCTCGATGACGAGTATACTCGTCAATACTGAAAATCCTGCAACTTCTCCACTACGAGTATACTCGTCAATACAGAAAATCCTGCAACTTCTCCACTACGAGTATACTCGTCAATCACAGTTAAGTGGTTAAATTTTCGATCTTTTTGCAAAGTTGTGGTCGACGGTATAATAAGTAAGTGCCCCCATTTCTTACCGAAATACAAACTTCGTTCCGAAAATAAATATATAAAAATATCAAAAATCTTTTAGAATCCTTTTCTGAATCATCCAAGATTCTACTTGAAAATAATTATTCTAAATTCTCCTGTTTGATCGCTAGCATTTACCTACCGAATTATGAACATTGTATCAACAATCTTTTGAAAGAAATTCTATTTTTTATGCATCCAGGAAACCGTTCCAATTTTATGGCTTTTACTTATAAAATACTTTTATGCATCGCTTAATCCTATAATTAGTACGGTAACTCACGTTTTGATGACATAAAACAGGAAATGTTTTTCATCTACTCAAACTGTCATAATATTGACATATGCGAAGCGGAAATAACCGAGTCAATAAAAAAATGTCAAATTTCTTTTCATGGCATTGAAGAATTCCTTCAATTAAAAGATTCTAATTGAAAACGGTCAAAAATTTAACTCGAAACACCCAGAAGTCACCTCAAGTACGAGGTCAAGGAACGGTGTGACAAATTTTCTGAAAAAAAGCGCGATTACCATAAATAGAAACATGGATTCTGTCGTTTGCGTCATATTACATTATTGTAATTGAAAGGATAATTGATGTTTTTAAGCAGTCAAATAACAGTAATGCAATAAATTGTTTTCAAAATGTGTAATCGTTGGAATCATAGAGATATACGATAACAGAATAATGATTTTGTTCTTACTCTGAACTCTCTCTTCCTGAATTGAGTATTTTTTTTTATTCAGTGCTTTATTTGATTTCTGGGATTGATTAGACTAATTATAGATTAAATACTAATGGGAAATACTGTAAATTTTTTTTATATACAGGAAACATGAATATTTGGTGAAAGGTACTTTAAATTATTTCAACTAAATAATTATTGTATAGAGTAAAAAAAAAAATCACATTCAAATAAAGTTAAAGGGTATGAGAGAATTATACTAGGCATTAAATTTAAAATTTTTACCTTATGTATTCTTAATTCGTAAGCTATAAAACTGTTTTGGCACTTGTTATGTGATTGAAATAGATATTAATTCTTAGTGAGTTGAAATTAAGCTGTGAACTCACACGCAGAGTGCATGACAAAATATTTCCTAGGCATAAGAAAATTGTATCGATAAATAATTTTCAGATGTAACGTAATGTACAAGATTCGTAAAAATCTTACAGAAAAGTAAATGATTAAAATTTAAGACTGAAATATATAAAATTTATTAAGCAAAATACACAATAGTAGTACCATTCAGTATGGTATATAAAAGCAATTAGCCTCCGTTTACATGCAAACCCACAAATTTCCGGCGAATTGGGGTTGGGAGAAAAGCCAGCTTTTTACCGGGTTTTTTTTTCGGCAAGTTTACATGAGAATCTGGTGATTGGTTGATAAGTTCACATGACCTTGTCGCACACATTGACCTTGGTTACTGCGCAAAAAAAAGAAACTAATAAAAGTTAACTATAATAAACGTCATTCCCGAAGCAACCACATCATCACACGATAGAAATATCAAGGTAACCATATTGTAATATTATCGCCCATCTTGGCGAACACAAACAACTTGGCACGTAGCACTCCTATATCAAATTAGCACCGAAAGAGGGACCCGTTTCAAAGCTTTTATTTTGCTACGAATGTGTGGAACTGTTTGAATATATGCAATTTTTTTGAATTCGTCACGAACTTTTTAACCCACTTCCAAGTCTCAGACAGTCCATCAAAATTTTTGTTGTATTTCTTGATTTCGCCAGATGCTAATTAAAGCTCGTATTTCTTCAATGGAACAACGCACACAATCAATAATAGCAGCCATCTTTGGGTAAATGAATCTCAGTCGCAATGCATCATGGGAAAATTTCAAAACGAACTCGCTTTCCCCCTCATTTATTCTGCTCCAAATCGGGCACAAAAATCAAAACCACTTTTCGTTGTGTAAACGGGTCTAGATAGGATCACAATGCCAGTATTTTGCCGGCCATTTTCGTCCATGTAAACGGGGCATTAGTATCAGTATGACTCATGCCAAGAGCAACGGTGGAGAGTCACACAGGATGTTTATGAAGTCCTACGACAGTCCACTGTATGATACTTGAACCTTGGCAAGTAATTTCCGAAGATTACGTGATATTTGTAAACTAGTGACTTCTTGTTCCATGGTATCTGAGACAAGTTTGGTGTGGAAATATTAGCTATTGTAAGTTATCGAAATGTTTTAAGTAAGCTCAATAAGACGCCGGTTGAGCCTTTTCCTGAAGGAAATATATTTTATACTGGGAGCTCAAGAATGGGATAGCTTTTAGCTGCAGGATTTCTTGAACGCTATAATGACCAGTTAAAGGACTCATAACAAATACCAAATGGGATTTATTAACATACGCAATTGCGTGTATTAGGTCTTTTGGAACGTGAGGCTTTGCACAAAGAATTGTAGCGTTGACTAAATTCTTTCCATACAGTGATTCTATTTTCATTTCTGTCAAGGCAGAAGTAGGATTCAACAACCCATGATCTTCTGACTCAACACCCTTCCAATCTTTAACGAAGAGGTAATGGGGTTAAAAGTAGTCTTCGTAGTGGTATAGGTCAGGGCTGGCGAACAGGGCCGATCCTAGAGTGTCGGTCGCCCGCGTGCAAATATCAAATGTGCGGCTCCTCTAGAGAATTTTTCATATTTTGACTAATTATTAACTTTGCTATAAACTCATCTACCTGTATTAAAGTAAAAATCAAACATTAATAAAATGTAAATATAATTCTAAGTGCAGACTCCTCCCCTTTTTTTTTACCAGCTAATATGTCATAATAGCGACAAAATAAAAAGTGCCGTAAAATCATATTAACCAAATTAGATATTTTTGTAAAGCAGCTTTCGCAAAAATCAATTTTGAAACGTCTTTGTTAAGTATCAATCTACAATGTGTTGTCAGGGTCGCTGATAAGCAAAAAAAAAAACCCTTTTATATTGCTGTACAGCCAGCTCTGTCATGAACTTTGCTATCAAATGAAGTATGCACGTAAAATGTAGATGTTACCGGCAAAGTATGAAATGCCTGACCTTTTTAGGCAAAGTATGAAATATGAGAATTATTTCATAATTTGCCTAGGCATTGTATAGAATGACCAAAGCTGTTTAGGCAAAGTATGAAATATGGTCATATGGTAAGGTTATTATATCATTGACGTACATTTCTAAAAAGTACAAATGTTATTCTGACAAAATATTGAGAGTGACATTAAAAAATTGTTCAAAATACGTAAAGGAAAAAGAAAATTGTACGAAACAAAATTTGTTTTTCTTTTTTATTAGGGAAAACAAAATTTTCAAATAAAAAGAAATTAATCAACTTATTGCAACATGGTAGGCTTGAATGTCATTTTGAATTACATTTCATTAGATTTTTTACGCAAAGACCATTCTTATTTTGGTACTTTGTTTTACACATACATTTGACGAATCCATCACCGCTTCCATTGGATTGAGCAATTTCAACTCATAGAAGAGGAATTTCATGGCCAGGAATATCTTTAATTCTAAGCAAGTTCTTAGGGCACAAACTGCTGAGTGCCACTGATAATTGTACCGTATGCTATAGGTTGCCGACCCCTACTATATAGACCATGACTCCTCGAAAACTACAGCTTGTTTCTCCATTTTCATGCAGGGCAGGGAAAAAACAATTTTTTGTTGAACAATTTTAAGTAAAATTGAGTATTTTTACACTCCTGAACAAACCCCAATGTGCAATTGATAAGTTCTGAGCCTGAGGCACGCATTAAAAGTCTCGCACCTTGCCACACAATATTCGAAACGAATCGGAGATGTATTTCATACTTTGCCGGTTTATCATTGCATCTCTTATAGAATGCTTAGGCAATGTGTGAAATAAGAATAATTTCATACATTGCCGGCTAGTTTTAGGCATTCTATACAATGCCTAGGCATTCTATAGAATGCCGGATTTCATACTTTGCCGGTAACACAGACATTAATGGATAATGTGTGTGAACCAACACACTGTGTACTAACATTTTGTTTTTCTTATACTATGCTATGTTATCGGGAAATCGAAACTTATTCTAATTTTTCCAATAACTATCTAAAATTCAGTATGTTTATTCGACTTATTATAAGTTTTATTTTGAGAAATTGTACAAAATTTTACTTGATTGATAGAACTGTATGCGGCCGCCCCTTGTATTGGCCGCCCTCGTGCGGTACACGCTTTGCACACCTGCTGTGATCGGCCCTGCTAGCGAACTTTTATGGATCAACGCGCCATTTTTTCTGAAGAAATGTTTAATAAGATATAGACGTGCCGTCAAATAATTTTGACTTGTGATTTTATTTGGAAAATAATAAAACTAAATACTAACAACTCAAAACTCTGTATTTACGACTAAAAAATAGATTTTGCACTGCATTGTTGTAAATGTTTTAGGTATACGTGTAATACAAATTAAAATAACATTAGTGTAACTTCTGTTGTTGCAGAATAGATGACTAATAACTTTTGTTAGGATTGCAAGACTATAACAAAAGAGTGTGCTCCCCACCGCCTCGCACACCACGACCGGCCACTCGCATTTCTTCGTAAGGCTTCATAGTGAACTTGGTTATTTTGAACTAAAATGCAATCCGTTTTGATCGATGGCGTGACAAAATATTGTGTCGCGTTTCATCAATGGAACGCGTGTGCCATTGGTTCGCCATCCCTAGTATAGGTAAATTAGCCGCACATCATGAAACCATTGATAAAATGGTGTGATTATTTATAAATTTAATGATTGGTAGAGATTCCCACTGAACCCTGGATATAACAGTGTCTGGAATTAACAAACGTATATGTCTTTTAACACTTCCATCCACTCTCTGTCCGTTTCATATGGGGCTTCTTGAGTGTTATTGACTCCAAAATGGGCCTTGTTGTATCGACTTCTGCCTGCAGTGTGCATTAGTACCATCACTATAATTAATATTGTTACGAATTTTGTATAAATAGTGTAATTAATTTGTATTTGAGTGTTTAATGCATTTATATTACTTCTATGTTATGTTTATTTCATGTTAAAATTGTACCATTCACAAGCAATGTCGCCCCTTACGTTATAATGGCGATCCAATGAGAACTTGGCGAAATCTTGGCGGTAGAGCCAAGTTGGCGACTTTGGCGACCAATTTGGCGTCATTGGAAGCCATTTTGGCGTCGTTAGCGACCATGTTGGCGAGTTCGGAACCCTCGGGAATCTTCTAGAAAGTAGTAGATCTCTCCACTAGTGTCACGTTCAATGACACGAGCTGTTATATTTCTGAAAGTTTCTGTCGCGCCTATAAATGAGAGGCTCGCCGGGACGGCGGGGAGTCTGGATTAAACCAGCGAGTAGAGAGGATTGTTTTGACTAGCAATTAGCTCGGCTGTGCTTGTGAATAATCTTTACTTACGTGTATTTTTAAACACTGTTATTGTGTTTGATTGCTGTTGAAGGTGTGAAGACCTTTGGATTATATTTACTTTGTGAATATCGCTGCTGAATCCTGCTTTTAAAGGATTGGATTTTTGTTAATAAATTCGTATCGCTCTTGAAGAACTGTTTATTTTCTTTGTGATTGTTTTGCATAAAATCCTCGAACCCTCGGATCTAAGTAACAATATGTTGCATAATTCGTCGATTATACCATCTGTATTCAAGAAGTGAAATTATTTGTCCCCTACAAAATAAAAAGTTAGGATATGTATAATATTGTAATTATATAGCTAACATGCATATGTGTGTCAAGAAGTACTCTCTAACCCTTCCAAGTGAGCCCTGTGTAAAAATATTGTGAAGGTACTCTGAATTTTTGTGTCTCGTCATTTGATTGCTCAAGTGATTGAGTATAAGTCAATATAGCTCACCAATAAACGTTGAGTGCAACTCCCGAAGTTAGAATGGGACCGTGTGATCTGTCAGCGTGAGGATGAACTTCAGAATCGGGAAATAGCCCCTCGGCACATTGCAACATTGCGTATGTT